>OX401420.1:13542660-13720160 GCA_947846245.1 Cerastoderma edule
CTTCTTAATCAACTATTGTGGCAAAACGAAAATTGCACACCGATGGTTTCATTCCGTACCGAATATAAAAAAGTCAAACCATTTGTGTTGCTTTCTTTCAAAATTGATAATTTCAAAACTTCCCATTTGGTGAAATGATATAATTTGTCAAGACAGTCGGCTCGAGTGCCGGCTATGTCGAGTCCGAATGTTCAAGAGAATGAATCTTTACTTCCTTGGAAGAGAATCAAGCCCAAAGCGCCGAGAGACCAGTGATTAAAGGCGGCGACATTCATACCTCTTCCACAGAGGTCACTCAGAGTAATCTTGTCGGTTAATATATTTACTACTTTTTATTGTGTGTAATGGCAAGCTACAATAACAGTATGTATATTTTTGAAACACAACGCATGAGACAATAGATAATCTTTCCTTTTAAATATTACAATCAGAATTTATCACTTAACCTTTCGCGTCAATAGATTTAATCATTTTCTGGTGTGACCAATATAAACTTGGATAAGACAAAAGTGGTCATGACAAACTCGAACAAAACGATGTTGGACAAGACAACATTTGACAGTAGGAACAAACTCGGACGCTGGATCATTTTAACCCTATACACTACACACAGGGTACATGTTGTTTTGGGCATGTCATTTATATACGCTAGGAACATGAGTGGGCCAATTACTGTGCCTTGTTGGACGCCGGATGTTACTGGTACAGGAGAGGATGACACTCCATCCAACATGACTATTTGGCTTCTATCGTCGAGGAAACTTTGTATCCATTTGAGGGTGCTATTTGTGACACCATAGTGGTGGAGCTTGTAGAGCAGCCGTTTGTGCTGAACCATGTCGAACGTCTTCGAAAGAAAATATAGCAGGACTATATCTATCTGCTGTGACCCATTGAGGCTACTGACAAGATCATTTACAGTGATGATCAATTGGCTCTCAGTCGATCGTCGTTTTCGAAAACCATGTTGATAAATGGTTATGACATTATGTTCATCAAAGAAGCTCATCAAGTGACTATAGACGATATGCTCAAGGAGCTTACAAGCAGTGGAGGTCAGAGAGACTGGTCGGTAGTTAGAAGCAATGACCTTGTCTCCCTTCTTATATATTGGTGTGAAATTGGCAGATTTCCAGTCTGTTGGGGTCTTACCCTGGTCCAGTGAGGCCTGGAATATCACTGTAAGCGCTGGGGCCAGTGGGTTTGCAATCTCCTCCAGGAATCTTGATGATATGGTATCGGGACCTGTGGCTTTATTGGGGTCAAAGCCTTGAAGAAGTTTATGAACTCCGTTGACAGTGACATGAATGTGTGGTGCGTCGGGATATGGAGACTCGCCAATGTCTGGAAGGGGAGAGTTCTCCTGTGTGAAGACAGACAAAAACTGCTGGTTCAGGATCTCGGCATTGATTGGTGCATCAACACGGGTAACCCCATCCTTCTTAGAGGAGCTACCCCCGAGCTGTCACACTTCTTGTTTTTAACAAATGTGTACAGTTTTCTTGGAGTTGTCTTCTTTGAAAAGATCATGTACATACTGGTCATGCGCCTTCCTACAAGCCTTCTTCATGGCCTTCTGGGATGCTCTGTATCTATCCCAATCTCGATGAAAAACGTATCCCTCTTTATTTCCTTTTAGTTTTAATTGTTTTAAGAGACTTTTGTAATATAATAAACTTTTTTTCTTACAGACGATTGAAAAAATATATGGATTTTTTTTAATATGTTCATAAAAGTCATGAGAATTAATTTACAAATGCATTTAGACCCTATTAAAAAAAACTCCTTTAACATAAGTTATTTTGTGCTTGAAATATAGTTGTCTCCAATTCAATCATGTTTATCAACAACCTGTTTGTTTACATATTCAAAATAACGAATTCTGATTGGTCGGTTCAAATATTTGTGTATCAACTGTCAAGGTGAAGAATGAGGCGATCTGAATCATTAAACTTGCTAATTTGGGTTATTTCCTGGTTGACTTTCTCGTTCAAGTTTTGCTGGTGGGGTTTTTCGGTTATAACTAATTGAATCTGATCAAAAGTTTACCAAATAGAATAGTTTGATATAGCATTAATCTCCTTGTATGTGCCTTTAATGGCTATTGCTAAGTTGTTGAGTTAACTTTTTGTTTCTATTGAAAAACTTTATCTTGTTATAAATGATTTCCATGGTAGCCATTGCAGACAACAATGTTAAACGTTATGTCAAAAGTGGACTTTACTCATCATGAGCAAAATCTATTTTTACAACGGTTTAAACGCTCAATGCTAAATGTTTAATAATCCATGCTTTTCTCGAAAGTTTTACTAGCTTCGATAACAAAACTAACTGTCGTCTATACTGCGAGTTTTCGTCTACTTCAAATAACCCAGAATATTGAGGATATGATCATTTAAATCGCATCACGTACGCATATAATATCCTTTTACAGTATGTATACATATTCATTTTAAGTTCCCCAATGAAAGACCCTTGATTTACCATTTACTGACTAATACCTCGTTCATCTTTGTTTCCATAACACAGACATAACACTGTTGCAGCAATCGTATCTACTCGGCAATCCCCGTAACAAGTCGGTAGATATACCTCGTAGGCAGTACATGAAAACACCAGAAATCCTGGGGTAATTCGCCTTATTTCCGGCGGATAACTCAAAATGCACACAGGCACTAAATATGTATTTAAGATACACACAAATTGGCTATATATCACCATTGAATGTTGTTTTTACCCTTTTCATTAAAGATGATCATATCAACACATCTGTGTTTCATATTTTGTCAATCGGTAATCCCCGGCTTGTTCCGAGTAGATACGATTGCAAACGGACATGCCCTTCGTTGCTGACCTACTTTCAAAAATGGCTCCCCATTGCCTCCGAGGTTATTTTAAGAAATGGCCGAGGTGTTCCGATTGCTGTTGCAGAAGACTTGGAGAACCAAAGTGCTAAAGAACTGCTCAAATTGAACAGCGTATGGGTCTTTTTTTACAATTTTTCATGATTTCTTCTCAAAATCAATACATGTGTATAAGACTTTGTTTAACAACAATTGCATGTGTCGTCTGCTGCTGCATTCAGTTTAGACCGGACACAAATACCCATATTAGCAGAATTAGGTTAACGAGTAATGGATTAGCGATCGATGAATCGATTAAATGATACCAGCGTCGTAACACTACACAGAGTGTCTATATCGGCCAATATTCCCTGCATATATACGGCACAGTCAGCTGTTTCTTAAACAATCAAACAATGCTTGTTTAGTATGTACAGTGTAACACCTAGGCGATTTCTTGGAAAGTGCATGTATGTATATGGTTATTGTGCAATCGACAAGCGGCTTATTAAACGATTCGTGTTTACATGATTCATGTTTACAGAAACGACCCATTTCATAAAGACGTCGGTTTTAGAGGAATGTGACTTGACAATAATAACACCTATAGTGCTGGAACCGACTTTATGCTTATGCAAACAGGTTATATCCAGGCCAGCCGCCAAGTAAATTGGCGGCTGACCTGTGATCTTACCTGTTTGTTAATGTGGGTGGGTATCTTTGCTTAGCAAAATTAAGCAGATGTAAAGGGTTTTGGAAAGCAGACGACACAAAAATCTATTTTTAGAAAATTACCCAGCATTCTGATGGAAAACATCACTGACGAGTGAAGTGAAGTGAGGTGAAGTGAGAAGGGCTAAATAGACGACGTAGTGGGAAGGGATATTTATGATCTCGCAACACTAATATTCAGGGAAGTAGTTAAATATCTTGTAAGTGGTCGTAGAGCCAGTGTCTTGGACGGATTGAATGATCTGCGTAGTTTTATGTAAGTACATGTATTATTATATGTTTGTATGTATGTATGTATGATTAGTATAAAAACCCATTCTATTTATATTGGTAGGGTTACGAGTGGTCAAATTGAGTAATGTAATATAAAAGTAAACAATATCTACCAGGTGACAATTTCTTTGAGACGTTAGCTTTCTAGAAACCATCTTGTTAAAGGGAGAAATTGCTTTTGATAACCACTGTCTTTCTTTGTATATTGGAAGGGTACGAGTAGCCAAAGTAAATAGGCCTGATATATTAGTAAACAGTTTCTAACAAATGTTAATTTGATTGAGACGTTAGCTAACTAGAAACCACCTTGATAAAGGGAGAAATTGTTCTTGATAACCACTGCCTTTCTTTGTATATTGGTAGGGGTACGAGTGGTCGAATTGAAATATACATAAGTAAACAATATCTATCAAGTGACAATTATTTTGAGACGTTAGCCAACTAGAAACCACATTGATAAAAGGAAAATTGCTCTTAATAACCGCCTTCTGTCTTTGAACACAAAGCAGTAGTTCCACTTGCCTCTCAGTGACGATGTTTACAACTTAACTCGATACTCATGAAGTAATGTGAAATGCATCTTTGATCAGTCAATGAAAGAACATTTAGGATTCGTTTCGATGTAATGTGTATTTAGAAGTGCTTGTGTACAGACGTGAACGCTCTAACCTCTTAATTACTCCATTAATTAACCCATCACCAAACAAGAACGACATATGACCAGTTTGTGGCAGACGTTTATGGAAAACATTATGGTAAAAGGAGAAATTGATCTGAACTAGCAATTTCTCCTTTTTCCACAATGTTTTCTGTCCTATCAGACGATTATTTTTCAATTTCAAAACATTTTGAAATGTCGTCTGCAAGCTCTTTCAATTTGGGACAGTCCAAAGTTTGGCGTTTGGTAAAGGGTTAAACACCACTTTACCACACCTACTGCAGAAGACTTTAGATACCACAGGGATTCGTATCTCTATATGACATTGCCCCAAAAAATCCTAACTACGAATCCCTGTGGTAGAGAAAGACTGCTGTGTCTAAAAGGACATTGTTGACACAATGATTTCTACCCAATGTCTTAAATCCAGTAGTATTTATTTCCTGTTTGTGTTTATTTTCAAATAAGGCAAGACACAAATTCCCATATGGAGGGAATGGTTTAAGTCGTATATATGCAAAACGTGTTAATAAATAAAGTGTGTAGGCGAGAGTGTTCATGTGACGACCATAAAAATACATCTACTATGAGTCAACTACCACACAAACGCCCCTGCATTATACTGTTTCAGTTGGTTATGTCTTTACATCGTATTTACACTATTCAAGTTATACAGCGTATATACACTCAGTGAGCGCACCTGCATTATACTGTTTCAGTTTGTTATGGCTTTACATCGTATTTTCACTATTCAAATTATACAGCGTATATACACTAAGTGGACGCACCTGCATTATACTGTTTCAGTTTGTTATGGCTTTACATCGTATTTACACTATTCAAGTTATACAGCGTATATACACTAAGTGAACGCACCTGCATTATACTGTTTCAGTTGGTTATGGCTTTACATCGTATTTACACTATTCAAGTTATACAGCGTATATACACTAAGTGAACGCACCTGCATTATACTGTTTCAGTTGGTTATGGCTTTACATCGTATTTACACTATTCAAGTTATACAGCGTATATACACTAAGTGGACGCACCTGCATTATACTGTTTCAGTTTGTTATGGCTTTACATCGTATTTACACTATTCAAGTTATACAGCGTATATACACTCAGTGAGCGCACCTGCATTATACTGTTTCAGTTGGTTATGGCTTTACATCGTATTTTCACTATTCAAATTATACAGCGTATATACACTAAGTGAACGCATCTGCATTATACTGTTTCAGTTGGTTATGGCTTTACATTGTATTTACACTATTCAATGACAGCGTATATACACTAAGTGGACGCACCTGCATTATACTGTTTCAGTTGGTTATGGCTTTACATCGTATTTACACTATTTAAGTTATACATGTACTGTGATGGCCAGGCTTATAACCAATGGAGGAAACCCCTTACCCTAGGATTATCTACTCATGAGGGCTGGTCAAGCTGGATAGAAACCATTAACTTTCCGGTAGTCAGTGGATAGTCTCCCGCCCATTTCTATTTTATTACTTCCGTCAATTGTACCAAAGCATAGAAAGGCTGTTTGATTATATACTCTAGCCATTAGGCCACGACGGAACTCTAAACCCCCACAATCCCTGCACCCCCGCCATCCTCAAATTGTTTCAAACATGATTTTGATCTTACAAGAATTTCTGCATTCATTGCAGGTTACTTTTCCCGTTGCATTGATTTCTAATCTGTCTGCCCATACGCCATAAGCATGCATCCACACTTGACCGCTGACCCTTCCACGATAAGATACGCATATATTATACCGTGTTTATTTGGGTTTCAAGGTTGACCTTTTTCATACCTCTCCGCCGTATAAAATAGAACTTCAGTGATACCGCCACAGTCATGGTACCTTTTTCAAACTCCCAGTATTTTCTCACCCGTAGTACAAAGCATTTTTCCAATCCGTTGACAGCTTTCCAGCATGATTATGATTTACCGCTAATGATAGAAGACCCAAGGTTTTGCTATTGAAACCCTTAAACGTCGAAAGGAAATTCGACCGGGCTGGGTCTCGAACTCAGGGCACTTAATTGTAGTCCAGGCGCGACAACCTACTCACTTAGCCTTGAGACTCTAGAATTGCGTTGGCGATTTTCATGTTTCTGATTTGACAGAAATACTGTTTAAACGACGTAAAGCCTTACGACGGAAAATCCTACGACATAAAACACAACGACATAAAACCCAACAACGTAAAACTCAACGACGTATAACCAAGCGATGCAAAACCCAACGCTCACCGACGTAAAACCAAACGACGTAAACCCCGACGTCGCAAAACCCAACGATGTAAAACCAAATCCAACCAGCCAAACTGACCAAGTTGTTTATGATAGCTATAGAATCTGCCTATTGCCATTTCAGATAAACCGGGCAGTGACACCAACACAAAAGAAAAATGGAGAAACTTTTCGCCAAGCTATCATTGCTCTTGTTGCTGGGTATCACCGTGTGTTTAGCCGTGGGTGTTGCCACGCCGTATTGGGTATCGGGTACGGGCCATTATAGCGGGCTCTGGACCTCCTGCCTCGAAGTCTTGGGAGTCCGAACGTGTAAAAAGCTAGACGATAGTCCAGGTAGGTTGTTTTAATTTTTTTTTTTTTCTCCGATGGTCATATAAAGAGTGGGCTCCTTCTTTATCACATTTCCATGTATAGTCCTAAAACATTGAAGAAACCATAAAATCATAGAATTATTTTCTTGATATTTTATCGATCAATTCATTTTGCCCGCGATAGGCCTAAGCGTCACACAATTCGACATACGAACTCGTTACATCTTTTTCCCCTACTAATTTCAAATGTTTTTAATACAGATTTCCAAGGTTGGGTGCAGGGCGTCCGAGCGGTTGAGATTATTGCGTGTTTGGGCGGATTTGCCGGCGTTATACTGTTGGTCATATACAACTTCAAGAACGACGGACAGGCGAACCTTGATCGTATAAAATTTGTGATGTTTCTATGCCTTATCTCATGTAAGCATTGGTTTACAACTGTTCATTAATGTTTGAGCGTGTTTAACGTTCTTATTTACATATGAAGTCATTTGGAAGTCAAAATAGAATGCAGTTAAAACAATACAGTTCTTGTGTATTGTTGTACAAAATACTATAAAAACTGGCCATTTAGAAAATAATCAATTCATGGAACATAAAGATATCAGTATGCAGTCTATATGTGTTATATCTCAAAACTGTTACTTCGCTTTGGATTTGAATAAACATACTTAATTATTTTATAATTCAGTGTCTACAAACTCAAACACTTGAATTCAAATTCACAATTTTGCTTTCAATGGCTATTCTTCAGCGTGTATCGTACATCCGTTTTGGTGTTGTGCAGTTTCATTGAAGACGAGTTTTAACTTCCCAATGTCCTCATATCTGTGAAGAAGCAGCTTTAAGTGCCAATTTCCGCATGGTCATAGTTATATCACGTAGGAGAAGTGTCTCTTTAAAGTCGATTGTTCACAGAAATGAAGACGTTTGGATGTTGGAATTTAATTTCCTCAAAACTGTATAATAGCAGTACTGTAGCCTACTTGTATGCACTACGCACTGAAGAATAGCAATTGGAAGCAAAATTAGATCGTTCTTTATTCTTTGAATATGTTAAAAGTAACTTAACATGCAATTTTATCCAAAAATGTGACATCGCTTTTGAAATATAATGCATTTCAAATGTTCATACTTAGATGAATAGACGCTACATGGATTATGCTTTCAATAGCTACTGTTAATTGTATTATATCAAACAACATCACAAAAACTGCATAGTTTCGAGGACATTTTATTTTGACCTTCAAATTTTCTCTTCTGCAAACAAGCACCTTTAACAACAACCTTTGCTGAGATAAGCATAAAAAAAGCATTGTGTTTCAGCCTGCACCATCACCGAGAATATTGGGCTGTGTTCTCACTATTCGGCAACCCTTCTTTTTTCTATAGGAGAAAAGTCGTTTTGACCAATCTATAATGCACTCCATATAGGGATTCAGCCTTGTTCCATACTTCTCCATTTATGTGGTGTTCGTATTTAGACCCCCCCCCCCCCAGACAAACCAGGGTATGAGCAGCTTGATTCATTCTCTATCGGCCTATTACTTGAATGAAGCATCTATTTTCGCCTACCGAACTGCAGAGGTCAGCGCAACTAACGTCGGCTTCTTTCTCTTCTAGAGCAAGTAGATACATAGGCGTAGGAGCGTTTTCAACATTGGGGGGGCCAACTTCAGATGAGACCGGTCTAAGAATAAATATTCCTAATCTTTCTCATGACTAATAATGCGTCTACAAATTCAATATCATTAAATGAATTAAAAGAAAGTGTATAAAAATGTGTATCTTAGTTAAGACAAAATAACCAAAAGAAAAAGAAAATAGGATTGGCCAAGACTCGATCTCACGCGGAAAGCATATTGTACTGATAATAACTAAAACTATCAGCCACCATGCTGTCACCACCACGAGTTCTTCTGTTATAATAGTAAAAAATAAGTTTATATTTAAAAACAATATAGGGTCTTACTTCTTAGAGTACGATTTGCATCATTGTTTTCGTTAGTTGAAACTACTTTCCGTGAGCTGAGATTTCATACGATAAATCTGATGTATTCAGATTGCCATTTGCGATGATGACGTCAAAATGTTTTGGTTATTGTTCGTAACAAAAGGCGAGTTGGTATTAAATAAAGCACAAAATACACTTTTATATTAATTCTGCTGTTAAATTCCATTTCTTTCATTTTTCTTTCCAAAAATCTTCATCTTCCATTGTGAATATTGGGGGGCCAAAGTATACTCTGGCCCCCCCAGTCTGGATATGGGGGGGCCGGGCCCCCCCCCTGGCCCCCCCGGCTCCTACGCCTATGAGATAAGAACTAAACACAATCAATGCTTTGATTAGTGCTACCCCAACAAAAAAAAGGGATACAATGTATATCAAAATCAGTCAAAAAGACATCCTAATGTATCAGATAGCCTATAGCAGAAAGTATGTTGCTCAGCAGCAGTCGGAAGTTTGTTTTGAATAATTCCCTGTTACGAACGCCTTAAATGTATATTTGTAACCGACAGGTTTTTAACTGAACGCGAATTGTGTTTCATATTATGTATTATCTAACTATATTGCACAAACAACCATATGGAACTACTTTGTCTCGAGGTATTTTTAAAAGGACTACTTTTCCTTTAATTACAGGCATCATGTCCATCATAGGAGTGATAATTTACGGTTCAAAGCGGAGTAATGGGAACTTGGATTATGACACGGATTATGATTGGTCGTTCATCCTGACCGCCATTGCCGGAAGTGGCCTCTCGCTGATGATACTTCCGCTTTGGACCGAGATTAAACACGCAAGACGACTGGGCACCTACGAATCTATTTAATATTGGACAGAGGTTTAGACAATCGGAACCTATCGGTGATGTTGGCAGGCCACACCAACCGGTCTGTAATCTAACCGGCCTGCCGGAATTTGCAGAAGAGTCCCGATTGAGATTTAAACGCCTTACACAAATTCTAATCCGCCACGCAGTCATTCGCAATATAATTGATTCGTCACAGTATCGTTTTGCACACACACACACACACACACACACACACACAAAAACACATTAGTTGCCAAATATGTTACAATGGCAGATATATCGTAGATGACGCTTTAGATCTGATGAACGTGGATTTATGATACTTAAGTATTTGAAGGAGAGAACGTTTCACTTCTAGTTAGCTAGTGCGTATAGCGTTTGACTATAATGCTCCAGGAAAATCGTTAATGGTTTGCTGGCTGATAAAACTTTTTATTCCATAAAACTTGTCTACAAAGCATTTATAGCAGAATGTGGAGAAATCACCGATGATGCAGGAAAAAATCTGCTTGTAAAAAACATTCCTTTTCTCTAGTTATACTGGTCTTCTACCCAAAAACATATAGAAAATGATTTATTTTAATTAAGTTTTATCGTCTGGAGTTCCTTTAAAATTTGGCCACCCTCAAAGTCCCATATGGAGAATCGGTCGGTATGCCTTTTATTTGACCAATCACCTTTACCTCTAAGGTATAACTATGTCAAGCCTGACGTTATTAAAAAATTACCCCGTCTCGTTTGTAGCGTTTGTAGAATGATTGTGTAAATCGAATTGAGGGAATGATGTTTTATGAGTAAACATGGTGGTATATGCATAGACACCACACCTTGAGCAACAGTGCTTTTCACTAATTTGATGTGAATGTGTCTTTGAGATATATCTTTTCTTGGTTTGCAATACAACCAAAGGAAACACGATTGATTTCGGTAGTTATTCTTAATCTGTCCCCACATATGGGATTGTGTGACTGGCCGAAATTAAAAATAAAGCAACTCCAGACGACATCAATAAAGTATAAAAATAAAAGATAACACTTTCTGTCTATTATCGGTTTGAATCTGTTCATTGTGCATAATGTATTCCACTTTATTCAATGTATGTTATTATTCTTGTTATCACTTTCCTTTTCACATTCAATTATGTCTTTACTAAAAAATATCGTTGGTGTTATACCAGAAAGCGATGTATGTTCATTTACTACATAATAAGAGGGACCCTGCTTGACCAAGTGGTTAATGTGATGGATGTCTGACTTTGGGTCTTCGGTTGGAGCCCTCAGTACATCTGGTCTGTATGTATGGTGTTTAACGCTATATCAACAACTCTTCAGTTATTTCACGGCTTTGGATCCACCAGTACTGGGCTAGGACTCTCCTAGTGACTTGCCTAAGAGCATTCCCACCAAACCAAAGGTGTCGGTAGTGCTCGAGCCTAGGACTCCCCAAGTTCTTAGCCCGCCACCCTAAGCACTGGGCCACGCATGGCCCACAGTAGTTCTGGCTACGTGGCATTTTGTAATACAATTAAGACCCTAGCCTAGTACTGTTGAATACCGGAAAAGTCGTAATATAATAGAAAAAGTCTTGACATGGCGTTTAACTATATACACTATATAATCATAGAAATAGAGAATAGATGGTTGGTGTTATCGGAAATGTTATCGGGCAAGGCTTAGGAATATTATCCGGTGAGCCGAAGGCGAAACGGATAATAACCCGTAGCCGAGCCCGATAACTTTTCCCATTCAAAGACACCAACTATCTATTCTATTTATCCTGTTACCTTCATGTAACAAAAAATATGTAAATAAAACACGAGAAAAAGGAAAAAATAAGTAGAGAATGATGTAAACATGACGTCATGGGGTTCTTATGACGTCATGATTTGTCACGTGCATGTGTTAGATGGTTAGTGCCGGATATCACAAATGTTATACGGCACCTAGTTATCGGTCCCAAAATGACACTAGTGACAGGATAAATTCGACATTTCGACGTTTAAACATCAATGTTATGAACTCTGCAAATATATGTACCCTTTTCAATGTTATTCTTTACATGTATCTCGTCTGCTAACTCGAAGAAATATTGTAACAGTGTCCCAGTAATAGCAGAAAGGCTTCATTTGATTCAAGATCACCATCTGCTTTGTTAAAATGGTGATGACTAAGCGATTTGTTAGTATGAGATCAACCAATTATTACTTTAGTGCACATAAAATGCAACCATTGTTATCGTTTGCTTTTTTATAAATATGTACATGTATGTATTAAATAAATAAAAGCTGTTATAAAATGTTATGTTTTCTTTTAAGTTTTGGGGAGCCATTGATTAAGTCCGACGTAGAGAGAATTCGAGTAACAGATATTTGGAAAATGTAACGGACGTCTTTGTACGATTGATATTCATTTTGTTGTTTCTTGGGATTTTAACATCACATCAACAGTTTTGTCAGTTGAATTGTTATACCAAGGACCACGCCCTTAGCAAGGATGGAGAAAGACCCCTTTACTTTATTTCCTATAAGGACCGATCAAGGCGGTTGAAACCAAGCCTGGGCTTTCTGTGAACCGTGTTTAGCCTCGGGACACGAGGGTCGTGTGTTCGAGTCCAGTGAGAGGCCGGGTCCACTTTGCGACCTTTCACTAGTCCTCTTTGGTGTATTAAGTAGCATGGGTGAAAGTTGAAGAATTTAAAAAAAAAAACTGTAATATGTAGTTCATTTTCCTGAAAAGGCTGTGAATAGGGACAATAATTCTCAAACACCTGAAATTCAGGAATAATCCTGAACACTTTCACCCATGGAATATACATGGAAGCAGAATGGAGAGTGATAGGTCTGAGTTGTAGAAACTTGTTTCACGTACTGTAGAAACTTGTTTCACGTATTGTAGAAACTTGTTTCACGTATTGTAGAAACTTGTTTCACGTATTGTAGAAACTTGTTTCACGTACTGTAGAAACTTGTTTCACGTACTGTAGAAACTTGTTTCACGTACTGTAGAAACTTGTTTCACGTACTGTAGAAACTTGTTTCACGTACTGTAGAAACTTGTTTCACGTACTGTAGAAACTTGTTTCACGTACTGTAGAAACTTGTTTCACGTACTGTAGAAACTTGTTTCACGTATTGTAGAAACTTGTTTCACGTACTGTAGAAACTTGTTTCACGTATTGTAGAAACTTGTTTCACGTATTGTAGAAACTTGTTTCACGTATTGTAGAAACTTGTTTCACGTATTGTAGAAACTTGTTTCACGTACTGTAGAAACTTGTTTCACGTACTGATGAGAAACAAATAAGCTTAAACTATACAAGTTACCATGAAGACTAGCATTCATTAGAATTCGAATTGACCGTTACGTTGAATTGAACCCCTCTGGAGAGCGATTCGTGGTCCAACTTGTTTGGTGTTTAACATACTGTCAACAAATTTTCAGTTATATTACGGCTTTCCAATATTCACCATTACAGGGCCAGGGCTATGGAGTGACTTGCCAAAGGCTACTCCCACGAAACCGATTAGATGAAGGGCCATATAATCCCAATGGTACCATCATCGACCATAATTTGAGACAGAGAAATAGACAAAATTAACGCAACTTTGGAGGAACTAATGGATGAAGGGGATTACATGGATCTTTTACAAAACTTGCAAGGAACTTATGATTGCAGTAAATTGTGTTTCTAAATTGAGGGAAGTGCGACAGAACGTGGAAATTAATTATAGAATTTAAGTATTTGATACAATAATTCCCAAAACAATCTCTGATCTTGTTGAGCTAATATGTTCAAGTACAAAGCAAGTAGTGAGCTGAAAGAACACACGTGTGAACCTCAATTCACAGATGATTGAAATCAACGAATAATCAAAAGTGTACAAGGGTTTGAAAATTAATCAACTCACTAGTTAAATAGAAACTTATGTTTGTTTTGCGTCAATGCGATTCTAAATCAATGCGATTTTACACCGTATACTCTTCACCCTCGATTCTGCTTACCAAAGGCCAAGTTTGGCTATTAAAAGCTCATCGACAACAAGTAGGGATAAGGCAAGCTAAAAAACAATCAACAATTCATTCATGTTAAATAATTTATTTTTTCTTTTCAATAACAAAAAAAAAATCCATTTTTTCCCTTATCTTAGTTAAAAATCTCAGAAGAAAAAGTACAACTTTATTCGAAATCAGTGACATTTAAATGGCACATTGACAAGTAATTATATTTTTGTCATTCATGTAATGTTGCAAAAGTGAAATTAACCCTATACGAAAGAGGCGATTAATTGTCTAAATGAAAAATATACTTTTTTAAACACTACCAGCAGTTCCGAGAAATGTGTTAATGTTTGAAAACATTCTGTTTTGCGCTGATTCTAACCCCTCACCTAATGAAAACGACAATAAACAGCTTTGCATATATCCTAGGGTCCCAGACTATGTGCATACACCTAGTATGGGGTATAGATACACACGAACAGAAAGGTATCCAAGGATCCTATGCTTCTCTGTAGTTGATGCTAGAAAACAACATGGCGACTTTATAAAAGACTCAATGCATCGTCAAAGGCTGACAGCCATCAAACATTGACCGTACATACATGTACACCATTGTGAGCAGGTTCTCTTCAAGCCAAATTGTTTCCAAACGCAATCTCCACTCAAAGCATTCGGTGGTATATCTAAATATCAAACATATTCATTAGGGCTTGTCTTGGTGTATCCATTATAAAGAGTAAGGCCAAGTATACGTTCCAATTGGTCTTATAACGCATATGTCACTTAAAATAAATCCACGATTCGTGATTCGTGCTTTGTGTCGTATAGTTAAAAAGCAACATTTTCCTAGCACATCCTCTCGTAGAGTGCTTCATAAAACCATATCAAACTGTTATATCAAATGAACGAATGCCGCAATGAATAACGCAAATCATATTGGCATCCTTACTGTATGAACAGAACTTATAAACTGTAAACGTTTTCAAAAATCTAACACTAATTTTATACATTATTTCTATCAAATACAAAATGCATACCTATACAATGGATTTTATGTGAAAATAAAATTCTAAAAAGTTATGTACGAAAAAATTAAAGGGAGGTTCGAAAATGAGGTGACATATGAAATGCTTTCTTCGAAAGTAGAAGCATCAACCATAACAAAGGATTTATTCCCGATTGCCCAACAGTCTTAATTGAATGATTACCCCTCTATTATATAAAACCATGTTTAAACCCTGCTGCGAACATCTATATAAACCAAAGAGGAAACCAAAGAGGCCAAAGTCGAATTGCTTGAGACAAACAATTTTCTTCTTTAACCACAATGGTCTTTAAGCATTATTATATAAAATAGTTAATTCATTCATTTTTGCCGTCTAATGTTGCTTTCAATGATAACTAACAAAAAAATCTTATACAAGGAGAATAGGTTATTGTACGACGACATATAAATACTGGTAGCTAAATGAATAACCTGGATATATTTCTACATCCTGTTATTAGAACTCTGTTATCTCATAGCCACAAGCGTTTGTTATTATTAGTTCAAAAACAATGGAACAATCGGGAACTGTTTAAAAGTTAAACATTTGTCAGGAAATCAAAAATTGATAGAAGTACATTTTAAATATTTGCTTCAAAAAGAACAAATCAAATATAAATCAAGATACAAGTGGGTTTTTTTTCTCAAAAAATAATTGAATATATCTGCAACCTTTTATAGCAAAAAAAAAAATTAAACTCAACATGCAACTTTAAGGTACATGTACATGAAATCACAAATATCAAACTATATAAAGGAAAATCAACAAAATAACATGATTTAAAATAACTTCATCTGGCCAAGACAAAGGGGGGATCATAGAGAAATCCTAATTATGAAATGTGTCCCTTTATAATGTGTCATCATCGAAATAACCATGATTTTGTCAATCAACCCACAACCCTTTATCAAATGTTTCACACTGAAGAAATAACAAAGAACACATTATCGAAATTCAAAATGAGAGCATCTGCATACACAATTTTCAAGGATGAAAAAAAATCCTTCCTCTTCATCAATTTCAGTAAGAAACCATTACGTTTAAAAGGAGAAATTGCTCATCACGAGCAATTTCTCCTTTTAATCACAATGGTTTCCAATGGTGCCTTCAAAGTAGAAGTATGTTGGGGTTGTTGAGTTAATGACCATGGGTAAACGTTTAGCCGTAGACAGGGTATCTATAGAGATGATTGGAATGTGTCTACAGTGTTTGGGGGGAGTCGCCATAATGTATGATGATGCTGTGATTAATACAGAAACATGCTGACCAAATATACAACCTTCCTTCAACTCAATATCCCCATTCTAAATTGTCAGACTGTTCAAAATTGCTGGCTTTTTCAGACAACCTTTGTAACATATGATTTTTTTTTTAATTGGGTTTATACCATGTAAATATTTTTTCAATTGTACAACAGCTTTCCTTGGATAAATCAGTACTAGGCTAGACCTCAAAAGAGCCTTGCCTAAGGATTTACCCACAGAACCTCCCACTGAACCAGAGGTTCCAATGGGGCTCAAACCCAAGGAGTCTTATTAATGAGACAACTATAGTTTCATACCACATAACTATTGTATGCAATTGCATTGAATTGAGGCAAGTCCAAATATTTATTTTAAGATAATTGGTTCGACTTGTTGCTGTTCTTTATATTAAAAGAAATACAACCTTTCTGTTAGACAAAGACAACCAGTCAAATAGCAGAAGAAAGCCATCAATTTAGGATCACTAGAAAATGGTGTTTATTAAACATGTGTTTTTAGATAGATCACTAGTAGCAAATGGTGAAATCGCTTCTTATAAGCAATTACTCTTGATACTGAACAGATTTGATAATGATAACAGCATATTGATCAGATGAGATGAATGCAGAGTCAAAAGAGAAGTTTGCCTGTCAAAAGCAAGTCTTTTGTTGTTTTCCTTTCAAAAACATCACCTCACTGCAAATTTTGTGCATGCATGAGGTAAAAGACGGCAACTTATAAAGGAGTATTTGAAATATTTGATCAGATGAAATGTTTTCACTTTAAGTAGAGTAAGCAAAAGTATCTGACATAATTAAGTGAGGTCATTTATGTAAACATGGAAAAAATCGTTATACCGATACTTAACTGTTCAACTTGATCTATTCACTCTTGAGGTGTGAGATTCAACATTGGTCATTTTTCTGATATTGTCTATGTTAAATTTTTCTTCTCCAAAAAAAAAAAGGCTATGACAAAATGATCTGAAGCATTCTAAAGTTAATTAGTGTCTATAATTAAATTCCAACATCACAGAATTCCTAATTAACTAAACACTAACTATTCTGAGTTGAAGTGTGCATGAGAATTCCTTTGATCAAGACTGATTTGTCCCCCTGATCTTAAACAAAAACTCATAGTGAGGTAAAAATTACAAAACAACATTACAATGTCGTTTTCAGCCATACCATGGGGTAGTCATCAACAATCTTTGCCATCTTATGAACAAAAAATTAACTTGAACTTGCTTAAATATACAATAATTTCTCGCAATTTCAAAGAATTGCCTTTGCAATTTCAAAGAACTGCCTTTTTTTCACACTTAGTTTTAAGTCAAAGAATCCATAATGTATGAAAGCTTAATAGCAGTTAACATATGAAGAATGATGTGCCTTTTGAATTCTTCAACACTGCATGTTCAGTATGGAGGATTCAAAAATTGTGTCCATGATTTTCAACACTGAATATCAAATATGGAGGATACCATAATTGTGTGTATGTCTCCTCTATGGCATGGCCTCAAACCTTTAGACAATGGCAACAGTTGTAAATCAGAAAACGGATCACACACAGACATGCCTTGATTCCAATCATATTCCAATCAAACCTGAGCCAGCTTGATAATCTAATCCTCTATTTTGTATAAAGATCAAAGGGGATTAACCCATTACCAAACAAGAACGAGATTTGATCAGTATGATGCAGATGTCTCTGGAAAACATTGTGGGAAAAGGAGAAATTGCTCTTAACGAGCAATTTCTCCTTTTCCCACAATGTTTTCTGCCCTATCAGAAGATTGTTTTTCCCATTTCAATTTCATCTCATTTTGAAATGTCGTCTGCAAACTCTTTGAATTGGGGACAGTCGGAAATTTGGCCTTTGGTACAGGGTTAAAATCTGAAACCCCTTTGATATTGCAAGCTTCGGTATTCGATACTCTATCTAACATTCATAACACAGAGGATTGGTCTTAACACTAGAACCAAAGCATGTCTCTATACAGCCCTCAACCTCATCAAGCATATTACATGTCTGCAGGCTTGAATTCCGACATCAACAATCTAGAGTACACAAATGATAATAGAATATATATATACGCTGTTGTTTAACACTTTAAAATCATCAATCATCTACACCATACAAAAAGGACCAAGCCAAGCCAAAAGGAACAACTCGCAAGCTCATGATCACTGATGACTTAGGGCACAGTTCAAATACCATCAGCATTTGTTTGTTTGGTGTTTAATGCCGTTTCAACAATTTTTCAGTTATGAAACAGCTTTCCCACCATCTGCTTTATTAACCGTTTTAACAAATCCTCACAAGATACTGGTATCTTCGGAAATTAAAGCGATCATAATTATCACCCACTAAACACAAGTCATTGCTGCAGAGTTGTTCTTTTTTGCGTAGATTCGCCTATACAAGCAGTCCTTTTATTCTGTTCTTTTCCACAGACCAAACAGTGTTCCGTTTGCTAATTCTTCAATCTCTTTGTCCAATGATATATATAGAATATGCCCATCAGAGTTAAAACCTTCATCTTAAACCATGTATTTGCAGCTACTCATTAGGAAAATTCTTAAACCCTTTTCTCCATAACACCTTTTTTTGAAGCATATACCACTTGAGACTTTTTCTATAGAAAACATTGTGAGAAAAGGATAAATTGCTCCTTCTGAACAAACTATCTCCTAGTCTTAATCCTTTCTACTATCATGAAGAAAATTAGGTGTGTTTTTTTCCATCTATTGTTGTCTGTTGTTTCTTTCATCTAGAACAAGTCACAAGTTCCAACATGGGGGAATGATTTAACAGGGTTTTTTCCTGTCCCACTACTTATTTAGTAAATGGCCCCTAATTCTTTTATAAGACCCCTAATGATCATTAATTTCCATTCACTTCTCCATATGTAAAGGGGTCAAAAGTCCCCTAAATTAGCATAAATCAAGGGGTCAAGGGAAAGAACTGAGTTAAGATTAGTCCTAGTGAATAACAGATAATACAAGTATTGGATATGAATACGGAGATATTGGCACGAAACCTTTCACTTGACTCATACATAGCAGGACCTCCATCCCCTTCCCTTCAACCTCCATTTAACAAAGAAACTGCAAGAACTAGAATGCACTGGGGCAACATATACACATTGAAATCAAGTATTTACATAATAAGCCTTTAAACCACATGGAGCACAGTACTTTATCAGGCCCATACAAACATGATGATATTTAATCAGTTACCGTCTGAAAAAATACATGTATGATTTTCTGATGGGGCATTCCACCTCCCAGATATACATCTACATCTACATTGGCTTATATCACAATCTACACATTGTATCCCAAGAAAACAAGCTTTGATTAGCAGTAGACATGAATGGTATTCATATTCAATAACATTTCAAAGATTTACCAAAACCCCTCCCTTGTCAAAAGACTAATACTCCAAAAACTTTTAAGAGAATTGTTGTTAAACAAAGATGAAACAGTATGGAAAAAGAAGAAATTGAAAATCATGACAATTTTTTTCTTTCGTCATCTGCTGCATAAGTCATCTGAGGAAGGAATATTTTGTCTATAGCAATTTCATTTCGTTAATCATTTTTCAGTCTTCCCAAATTTAAATAAGCAGGTATGTGGCCATTCAATTTGCCCTCTACACTTCATTGCGAGATAAGCAGAAAGAACATCAAGTCTGTTGTCCATAAAACCTCAATCTCCATGTGCAATAAAAGCTTATTTAACATGTGTTACTGGCACTCAGGTGGGTGGAAATTTGTCCCTTAACTCTCTCAGTGGACAAGTCCAGTAAATACAAAAAATATTAGCCCCACGGCATTGTTAACTCATCTTAAATGAATTACCAATACAATGTTCACACTATACTTTGGATGTGTAATTTCTCACATTTCAACAACCTTTTCGATGTTAAGGGTGCAATACAAGACTATAGTAAGTGCTTCATAAACATGAAGCACTTGCTACGGTACTGCACTGAACCCTCGCTGTCTTATTGCTCACATTTCAACAATATTTTGGATGTGCAATAACATACACAGCTAACACAAACTGGCAACATTCCACCAGATCCACACCCATTGTATTTACTGGACAGAGAGTTAAACAAGAGTTACATAATTATGAGTCACAGTGAACTAAAAGAAAACCTTCAAGACCCATTGGACCAACAGGCAATCAGTTATACAGATATATATATAAGCATATGTAATACTGCGTTACACAAGTTTGTAGTTTATCGTTCCCTGATTTATCCCCAGAAATGTTCCAATAATATATCAGCATTGTTTGTACAGAGTTAAATACCACGTCAACAGTTGTTTAGTTATATTATCATGGTTATGGCTTTCCTGGATTTACCAGTACTAGGCTACTGCTCTGAAAAGTTTTCCAACAAAACCAGAGGTACTGACAGAGCTCAAACCTAGAACCCACCAGTTCTAACACCACCAACATAACCACTGAGCTATGCAGGACCCATCACCATATATGTCATATGGAGTTGTGGAATACACCATGCCTTAATCAGATTTCTAAATAAAAGGTACATCCTTCTAGTCTATTCTTAGACCCATTTTCGCAACCAAGTATTGTTGGTTCTCACAAGAACAGTCTTGACTTAGTCAAGACAATCTTACAGAGGATCAACAAAATAGCATTTGTTTCGTAGTTTTACAAGATACTGCTACCCCCCATATCTCTTTCACTACTTTTGTAACTTCCTATAGGGATCTTTGCGTATAATTTAAGATATGTATTCATGCTGGTCCCTGCTAGTTTTAGTGACCAAAAAGAATGATCAAAGTATAATAACCATATTTGCTAGCTCAGAAGGCCTCTCCTTTTCCTTAATAATTCCTGTAATGCTTTACTAAAAAAAATCCTCGGCTTTGATTAATTTCCTTATTTATCGGTGGCAGATTATATACACCCAGAGGTATATCAACAATTAAGCTTAACTTCATAAAACGAAAACCCAGAGTAACCAAAATTTAACAAATCTTCCTCCCACATGATTCAGAAAAAGATTTGAGACATCATATCTTTGAAAAAAAAAAATACCCACTGCCTATATCAAGTGCTAGCAGTGAAAATACCCGTTTATTTTTGTGGGGGCCTGTTATTTTTTGCATTGTCCAAGTATACCCATTCCTGTTACGCCCAATGAGTGTTGCCCATTTTCTCTTCACACATAATGATATCATACATAGGCTTTGTTCAGCTAGCCCTGATAGAGGTTGTCAAATATTTACAGATTTCTTCTCTCCCTCTTACAAACAAAACACATAACATAGTACTAAACAATTTCCTGTCTTATTTTGCTTTTTTCCATTTAAATTTGAATGCAATTTATGCTCTGTTTTGATAGATTTTTTTTTTACCTTTAACTTAATGAGTAAATGTATGAAAGATTAACTTGTCCTGTCTTTATTATAATTAGTGGGATGTTGTAATGGCATTTATAAATTATGTAAGTTCCACATCTAGTGCTAAGCTAGGCAACAATAATGATTGAACTATCAATTGTATTTGCCATTGAAATCCTTAAAAGTTTCCCCTTTCTAAACAAGACAAAAAAAGAAACTATCATAATTAAGTATTCCACCTAACTATGTCCCCTTTCTAACAAAACAAGACAAGAAACCATCATAATTCAGTATTCCACCTAACTCTAACACTAAAATCTGCCCATTTGAGACAACCCCTAACAGCTTTCTTCTTTTATCTGTACAAAAGTTAATCATATCCCTCCTCCCTCGCCGTCTACGCCCGTTCAAGCATAGAACTCTTTCTCGGGGGCCTTTGTGTATTGATAGCTAGGGTACTTCTGCTCCTCCAGAGGGTAACTGCCCTCGTCCTTTTTCCGCATGCGGTACGCCACAAACATCACAAGTAAAACTATGCATAGAACTCCAACCACAGTGGCCCCAATGATGGCTGAAAAGAGATAATCAAGTATAAGCTTAACCCTTATAGTGCTGGTACGGACTTCATGCTTATGCAAACAGGTTTTAAGGTTTTGAAAAAGCAGATGACACACAAGTCTATCTTTAGAAAATTACCCAGCATTGTTAAGGTTTGAACTTGAATGATGATTTTGTTCACCTTTCACTTTCTCATAGTCTACTAGGTACCTGGGTACCGTTTTACTAAACAACTTAAGGAAAATATTTGCGTAAGTCATAACCGATAAACATGGAAAGTATCTTCAATGAAAGTACAATATTGCAATGGGACACATCATTGGAATCGTCTCGGAGAGACGCTTCCAATGATGTGTTACTTTGCAATATTGCTTAGCCCAATATTGAAATAAGAGGAATTGTTGTTTTAGACTTACGCAAATCTTACGCCTAAATGGTTTAGTAAAACGGAACCCTGAAGTTTCCAGTGTTTCCTAATGCTTTGTTTATTTGGGGTAAACTGCTGTATTAACAATTTATCGTTTATGTTATTCTCCAGTTCTAGACTAGGGCTTTGAAAGTTTACTGATGCATAATTTCACTTCACAAATGTTCTAAAGAACCCTTCATGCATTTTTGCTATTGCAAGTAATAATAAAAATCCAAAAACTGTTCTCAGGATTTAAACGCTCTAAGAGAGAAGCTATGTGTTTTCAAGTTCTGTACTTTAACCACGAGGCCACAGAGCCTCCTGACATTAACGACAACTCACCAGCCAAAAGCCCCGGTTGTGTGAATATGTTGTATTCTTGACTGCTGGCAGTATGTCCGTACTGGGATTCCCTGTCATTGATGGAGTTTGTTTTCTCCTCTTGTTCCTGCATGTTCTTCTCATTGTCGTCATCATCAATTGGAATAGGATCTGAATTTTTTTTTAAAAAAATGCTCTTTAAATTCTGCAAATGTCCCAGTCATTAAACTGACACACTAGTACTTTCTTAGCAATAAAGAATTATACAAAAGCAATCAAAAGCTTCAAAAGCCACAAAACTTAACACAGTGTGCTACATGGTTTTGTCTGCTTGTTTGTATAATGTTTTCTGTTCTCTTAGATTACTTTTCAGTTTCATCACATTTTGAAATGTCATCTACGAACTCTTTCAATTTTGAACAATTGGAAATTTGGTGTAAAGGGTTCAGTCACCCAGGAAACTTCCTTTCATTAAAACTAGAAAAGGATGTAACAATAAAAGCAAGACATAACGGTCTCATACCAAGGATAACGTCTATGCTATTGCTAAT
The DNA here is from genome assembly GCA_947846245.1 of Cerastoderma edule. NCBI lineage: Eukaryota > Metazoa > Mollusca > Bivalvia > Cardiida > Cardiidae > Cerastoderma > Cerastoderma edule. The sequence goes on from OX401420.1 coordinate 13,566,081, forward strand.
ATCTCCATTTGGTTTGACATCATAACCATCATCACCAACATCAGGAATCACAATGTCAATTGTCTTCTCAGTTGTTGTCTTTTCTGAAAGTAGAACAAAGGGGGATGATCATTCATTGTGCATATTACATGGTTGGTTGGATTGGGGTAATTACATCTTCGTCAGTCATTTCATAAAGTGGTTAGAACACCATTGTCCTATGAAAGTCAAACAAAGGGAGACAATCATGTTTTACTTGGTTGGTTGGATAGCGGTATAATGACATTTTTGTCAGTATCGCAGACATTTCATGGAGTAGTCAGAACACAATTCTAAGCTCCTGGTATTAATCTCTATTAATACTACACAATATTCTTTCAATATCATTGACTTTTATTTATGTATACAGGCCTGCTTTTGTTAAGGAATGCTGAAGCCTGAAAATCATTACTTGAAGCCTCAATTTAAACATCTTCAATATGAACAAAGAAGGAAAATTTAAAATCTCAAAACCTGAAATCAGGACCAGGCCTTAGAATTAGTAGGCCTGCTATATGTTGTTTAAGGCTGCATCACCAATTTTCAGTTACATGAGGGCTTTCCTGGATCCACCAGTACTAGGTAAGGACTCTGAAATGACTTGCCAAAGGAGACTCCCACAAAACCAGAGTTGTGGCTAGGACTAGATCCTGGGACCCTCCAATTCAAAGCATGCCACCTTAACCACTGGTCACTCAGGACCCAACACCATTGACTTCTTTCCTACATGAGCATAAATAGTGGGTGGTGGTTGGTGAGCAATGAACAGATATTGTTGAATTCACTTTTAAAAAAGTCAAGAGAAACTATTTGATGAACATGTTCATGGACACAGTACCCCTGTAGGTAAAGTGACACAAGCTATTAACCGAGCTATTAATGGTTCAAACAAATAATTCATTAACTCAATGTCATCGTTTTTTTAATCTTAACTATTTTTTTGTTATATTACTGCTTTGCTGGGATTTGTCATTACTAGGCCAGGGCTTTTGCCATAACTAGGCCAGGGCTATGGAGTGTCTTGCCAAAGTAACCAATGGTACCGGTGTGGATTGAAACAACGGCCCCAACGATAACAAGTCCAACACCTTTAACACTTAGTCATGCAGGATACTACAATGGCTTTAATATGTTATCAACAAGATAAAGAAAGTTATCAATTTTCTTAACAGTCAAATGCAAGTGGTCTATAGTTCTCAAATTGTGACGAAATAAGAGAGATTGTTTGCACAGAGCAACTTCTAATAATGTCAGAATGGTTTCTACAAAATGATTTAAACAACTATTGTTCATCAGATCTCTTTCTGCATCTTAACCCTTTACCAAACACAATTTTTTTTGAGTATCCCAAATCCCAAATTGGAAGAGTTTGCAGACAACATTTCAAAATGCGATGAAATTGAAAAATGATCTTCTGATAGGGCAGAAAACATTGTTGGAAAAGGAGGAATTGCTCGTTAAGAGCAATTTCTCCTTTTCCTACAATGTTTTCCATATATGTCTGCAACACACTTGTCAAATATCTTCATTGTTTGGTAATGGGTTAAACTTAAGAAACAAATCTTTGAGTATCCCAAATCCCAAATTGGAAGAGTTTGCAGACAACATTTCAAAATGCGATGAAATTGAAAAATGATCTTCTGATAGGGCAGAAAACATTGTTGGAAAAGGAGGAATTGCTCGTTAAGAGCAATTTCTCCTTTTCCTACAATGTTTTCCATATATGTCTGCAACACACTTGTCAAATATCTTCATTGTTTGGTAATGGGTTAAACTTAAGAAACAAATCTTTAAGGTCAAGCTAAGAAACAACAACAATAACCTACCTGATGGGTCACATATGGGGATCTGGGGCTTGTTCCTAATGGACCCGATTATTTCGTTCCCGAGCTTGTCTACACACCAGCACTCGGAACCCTGACATTGTACAGGCTCGTAAAGACCATCCAGCGTACAGGTGGGCTTGTAGGCACCCAACAAACCCTGGCTATGCTGGACGAGTTGGAATACACAGGTCTTCAGGTTCTTTCCTACAAATACACAGCATATAAAAATGATAGGATACAAATATTTCCACTGTGGTATTGCTTTAAATTTTGGAGACTACCTCTCATTAAATTCAAGATCCCTCATTGTGATTTGAATCCATGCCTTACTAGTCATTTCCTGTTGCTTTCGAAGCTCCCATAAGACAAAAATTGGCTCACTCACGAAAGCACCTACATTGAAGCCAATAATTACATCTAACATTTACAGCACACCTATGACCAAAGTGGAAGTCACTTCTCCTTTTTTCAACACTTTCTTTACCAAAACTGTGAGTTTTCTTTTATTCCTCATACTCATTTGCTCTTGCTTTAAGTGTGGCAAATACCAAACTTGTATAAGGAAGAAACTGGTTCATTCATGAAAGCACCTACATTACAGCTTATAACGCAAACAGTAAAATTTTAAAATTTGTTTTCATATTGAAACTTCATCTCATTTGGTTGTTAACTTACCATACAAATTAAACATTAGGATGTAGTCCTAATGTATATTTCATATGGTAAGTTAACAACTGAATGAAATGCAATTAATCATATCTAAGGTAAACAGTACAACAATTACCAAAGTCACAGTCCGGTTCCACTGGATACTCTTTATCGGTACCCGGTATCTCCACACCGTTTGAGTTGACACACCAGCAGCGGTTTTCCCCTTTGTAACATTGAAGCTTCTTGAAGGCACCAAAATTGTCGCATTCAGGGATGAACTGTTTGAATGAGGAGGCAGACTTGCGCAGATTCTGGCACGGTGAGAGTGGCTTGGCAGGCTTTTCTTCGCCCAGTGGTTTAACGTTCACTGGTGTCTCTGTCACTGTAAATATACAAGGGAGGTAAGCTTTCTAAGTTCTTTTATCATAACAACTAATATATCACTGCAGGATTTTCATTAAGAAATGATTGCCGATGCAAACCATTGGTTAAAATCCCTTGTGAATCTGTTACTTCAAGGCCAGTCATAAGGGCTGATAAAAAAGGGTTGTCTGGCCGAAACCGGTTAGATCACATCCTGGATCTGTTACTTCAAATCTTAATGAAAATGCTGTAACTGTATCTATTTCTTTACTTCATAAGTTTTTGGGTTGTTTTTTTTACATCACATCAACATTACTTCAGTCATATTGCAATGGGTAGAACCAACGGCACTTCATAAGTCAGTTGGGAGACTGCCTCTCATGAAAATCCAAGTGTTGTCACTGGGATTTGGACCCATACCGAGATGTCTTGTGATGTCAAGTTATGTATGCTAACCACTAGGCCTTCCCTTAACTGCTTGTTAATAACATCCATTGAACATGACTTCAATATAATTTATCAAAGAAGCAGAAAGGATAACAAAAAATCCTACTTAAGTACGCAAATAGATGTCTAAAGGTCAGATCATTGTTAACCATAAGTTCAAAGTGTACTAAATGACTAACTTTGATATGAGACAGCCCCACATCTAAACCCATCCTCTTATATGAGACTGTGTGTATTCTCAAAACTAAATGAAATGCCTAACAAGTAATGAGGAGTAGACAATGCTTATTTCTAACCCTTAGAATGCTGGGTACTTTTCTGAAAATCTATTACAGTCAAACTTGTGTTAAGAGGCCACCCCATGGGATAGAGTAAATTGGCTGCTTAAGACAGGTTGGCTGCTTAACACAGTTTGATTTACACTATAAATCTAACAATGGGACTTTCTGTAGTGGCTGTTTAAGGCAGGTTGGCTGCTTAAAAGGGTGGCTGCTTAACACAAGTTAGACTGTATTGTGCTGTCTGCTTTCCGATGTAAAATATATGCTTAATTTTGATGAGGAAAGATACTTAGAGCGCAATCAAAGTCATGTCAGCTGCCAATTTACTTGGCGGCTGGCCTGGATTCAACCTGTTTAAATAAGCATTAAGAACAAAGGTTTGACCAATCCCAAAAGCAAAAATACATATATATATAATTGTGATTAAAGAAATGAAATCAAAGACAGAGAGTTTGTCCCTGACCAAATTAACCTTTTGATCTAATGCTTTTGAACTCAACACCATCTTCTTTTACTAAAAACATTTAAAGTTGTTGGTTCATTAATAAGGGAGATAGTTTGATGCCAATATTGTTGAAGGAATTGCTTTGAAATCACTGTGAGGACAGAAGATAACCCTTTCGGGCAATATATCACTTAACTACTCTAAGACAGATTTGTATGACTCACAGGCCAGCCTGGATCTAACCTGCTTGCATAAGCATGAAGTCGGTTCCAGCATTATAAGGGTTAAATCCCATTGAAAATGCAACTTTGTAACTTCTAAATTACCAACACATCATACATCAATGAAGATTCAGAACATAAGACAACGTACATCTTTATTTAGAATGAGAGACAGGAGAATGAGTGGGAGGTTAGAGTACTTCTAAAAAGACAAACCCATTGAACCCCTCAAGGACATTTAAGTGAGCTGGTAAGTTTACTGTATCATTTCTTAATGACTAGTGTCCTCTTAGCTTTCATTTCAAACATTTGAACTCTGAATTAGATGAATCGTTGTAGGTCATTTAAGTCTTAACCTTGTAGTGCGGTTTCATGCTTACAAACAGGTTAGGTTCAGGCCAGCCGCCAAGTAAATTGGCAGCATAGCATAGTGTTGCTAAAATTTACAGTTTAACCATAATACAGGCAAGTGCAGACAAAAATTTGGTATTTTACGGACAAGTAAATCAAAATCAGACTACACAACCCCTGCCTGTTCCTTCATCGATGATTCTTTCAAAGACTTGATCGATTCAACAGCAATACAAAGTCATTACAAAGTATGAAAAAAATAATTTCTTTATTAATCTTCGACAAAATATGAATCAACACCATACCTATCTCTTTTACTGGCTTGCTCATTGTTTATGATTGCTTTTGCATTAAAAAATAACAATTTCTTAGACTCTATCTTTCACAAAAGTTTCTTTTTTATCGGCAAGGACGTCTTCATTGTAAATACAACCCTTTAAAAGGAGTCACACAAAAAATTGTACTTATTGATCAATGGAAATGCACAATTTTTCGAGGAAATACATTTTAGACCAACTTTTTTTCATACACTTGCTTAAATGATATCCCCTTTCTAAATTCAAAGAGAACCCAGGGTTATGTTTATCTGTCAAAAGCAGTCAGATTTGATAAATACATCCAAACATTTTTGATATGACAAGCACAGCAGGAAGACCAATCTTTAAACCCATTACCAAACAATAATAAAATAAGACCAGTTTGTTGTAGGAGACTATGGAAAACATTGTGGGAAAAGGAGAAATTGCACTAAACAATCTCTTTTTTTCAACAATGTTTTCTGCCCTATCAGGAGATTGCTTTTCAATTTCATCACATTTTGAAATGTCATCTGCATACACTTTCAATTTGAGACAGTCAAAAATTTGGCGTTTGGTAGAGAAAATGATATATTAAAGAAAGAACATCTAAAAATGTCGTCCTCGCCAGACCACTGCTCACCTATTATCACCCCACTACCACTGCCTTCAAACAGATCCTCATCATCATCTCCCTTATTGTTAGAGTTATCTTCCTTGATGACAATGTCGTCCATATCCTCCTCCTCCTCGGCCTTGGAGTCTTCATCATCCTCGTCAATAAAATTGATATTCTGGTTGGTCGGCCCGTCACCAGACTCGCCAATCGAGTCCAAATCCTCATCGTCTCCTCCGTTGTTCTCTTTATCCCCACTATTTCCCTGTTATAAAATAGAAGAATGCTTTATAGTTGTCAATAACAAATTAATAGAGAAATGGTTAACCCTTTCCCAAACAATAACGACATTTGACCACTTTGTTGCACCCAACTTTAGAAAACATTGAGGGAAAAGGAGAAATTGCTCGTAACGAGCAATTTCTCCTTTTCCACAATGCTTTCTGGTCTATCAGAAAATTATTTTCCAATTTCATCAGATTTTGAAATGCCGTCTGCAAACTCTTTCAATTTGGGATAGTCGAAAATTTGCTGTTTGGGAAAGGGTTAAGAATGATTATGAATGACAATGTCCAATGATGTGGAGCTAGAGCGTTGGCCTCTGGTACTTAGGGTCCCGGGTCCAATAGCCTTTAGCAGCATGGTGAAAAAGCTGCAACCAACCCACATCGGAGCTAGCACTGGTGACATATCTAGGAAAATGCATCTAGAAAGAATTTAAAAAGCTTTTTACTTCCGCCTAAATTAATGTAAAATAAATAAGTTTAAACTAATGTTGACATCCAGTTATTTAAGTGAGGAACTGGACTTGCCAATTAATTTGATATCTTTCATCTTCCCAATTGGTGTTTCCCCACTATTTCCTTTTAAAAAGATGCTCTGGAACAATAGTCACCAAAAGAAAGGTTATGAATGGTGAAAATCAATAAATGAGAGGAAATGGATTCGCCAACAAAGTCAAAATCAGATTCATGATCATCCACATTATTTTTCTCCAATCCCTGTTGACATACCGTGATTTATTTCCTTATTTGTTCTGTACAGTTAAACAGTTCCCAATCAAGTTAACAGACCATTTTTCCCAATTACCCAATGAAGCTTATGTTTGAATTCCATTATTCCTAAAAATTCCTGTTTTAGACAAAAACGCTGTGATTTTCCCAAATTGTCCGGTAACAAACACATTCCCAGAATTTAAAGAGAAACGTAATTATCGAATAAAATGTTATGATGGGCAGAATGTTAGTTATTTCAGGGAAACTGGACCTGTCTCTTACAGAGAAAGCGATTGGAACAGTTTGGTCTTTGTTATTTTTCAAGGAATTATTGGCATACTAGTGGCTGTATTGGCATAGAGCCTTGGAAAAGGTCGTGCATGCAGGCTTTTCATATCTTTGTTACACCGATTGGTATTTGCATCAATCTTTACCCTTTCCGAATTGAGGTAGTTTATAATGGACAAAATCTGCAAAACATAAACTTATAAATTTAACTCGAGGGTTCAGTGCAATAAGTAAGTGCTGCACATATGTGAAGCACTTACTATAGTCTTGCATTAAACCCTCAAACTGCGAATGATAGGTCAATAATCTTCTATCACATCTTCCATTACATACGTGAATCACATTATCACTATCAAATGTGATAAAATCACATTGAAAATTATGGCACCTTCCCAACATAACAGTCTACGGTCATCTTTGCCCGGGGATGGACACACATTGGTATCACATTTTCCGTTTGATTTATATGATCTAATATTACACTACAATGATTAAACCTCTACTTTTTTATTGAAACATGAACACCATGAGCCAAAACACATCCCCCCTCCCCCTCAAGTACAGAAACTTTTATCAGGCTTCATAGGAAGGTTATATAGTAAAACTTTCAGCGATATATTTGTATGTTGTTTAACATTGTGTCATCAATTATTCATTTATGTAAATGCCTTCCTGGGTCCACCAGTACTAGGCTATGGCTCTGAAGAGGCTTGCAAATGGTCAATCCCATGAAACCAGAAGTGTAGTTGGGCCAACAAAACCAGAGAAGTGGATTGGGCTCAAACCAGTGGCCCAGAGTGTATACTCTGCCAACCACTTGACCATACCGATACCGGTCCCTTAAAGCAAGTTCTTCAGCAGTATAAGGTATCTGTGTTGTTAGATACTTTTGCATTCCAACTTTGTTTCAATGTTTTTGCAATCAATTAAATATTGTTCAAATGTCCTTTCCTACGTAACACAAATATTGGAAAAGGGTAAATAACTAATACGGGTTATTGCATGCGACTGTAATTTTAACCAATTTACGTCAGAGTTAATGGGGTGTTTATACTTTGTAAACTTTGTAAAAAGACACTTGATACATGTTCTGTATGTAACAGTACTGCAAAACCTTTTTGTTGTGATTCATTGGTTTTGAATTTAAAATCTGTCATATCAACTTCCTCCATTGTGGAGTATTTCAACATTTTATTCATGGGATTGGGATAAAAAGGCTATTTGAAGAAATATTTTTTGCACGACTTCCTCTTCCTTCAGATAGGATGTAGGTATCACCTTACCTTAGATTGGATTTACGAACTAGCCTAAATCAAATGCAACAGAAGTATGACATAAACAATATATATTTAAAAATAAAAAGCAAAGTAAAATACACACACACACATTTTATTTGCCACATTGAGTATAAACCTATTGATGAGTATAACTGATTGAGTCTAACGAGACATTGCATTTAATGCATCAAAATGAGTCATATTGCAGTAGTGAGGATGACTTTACAAGTAGAGTTCAAAGCAAGACGATAGTAAGGCCTTCACAACAGTCTTCTATTGAACCCTAACAAACTGGTTCAAAGGAGTTTCTTCACAGGTGTACACACAACAGTTTCCAAAGAAAAAAAAATCTCATATCGAGGGTTCAAGCAAAAATATAGTAAATCCTTCTCATATGTGAAGCACATACTATAGTATTGCCCTGCAGCCTTCATACATATCAAATGGTTAAGTTCCATAGTTAATGGCTTTCCCATACAAGCAATTATACATTTTTTTTTCAAACTTCTGAAAGGGGGTGGGGGAGAAAGAAAAGAAGTATACAGCTGTCAGACTGTCACTCTATAACAAATTGTAATTGCCTTGTCCTTACTGAAAGGTACAGCAGGCAATAATAACTAAACCAGAATGTATGATATTTCCCGAATCGGACATTTGGGTAACCAGGTATTTCTTTAATATTTGTAGGAGGTAGGAGGGCAATTTGTAAAAGAAGGAGGGGGGAAAGGGGAATGGGGACCTCATAAGTAGATTTTATCATATAACTGAGCAAAGTAGCTGGGTTAATCAGAACTGAAAGCTCCTTCAATTCATCCAGGCCAGCCATCCATTTCCTTGTTTGCTACTCTGAATATCTTTCCTGAATAAAATAAGCAGATATTTAAGGTTTGGTAAGAAGACACAAAAATCTATTTTTAGAAAATTACCCAGCATTCTAAGGGTTAAATGAAGAATGGTAATGATGTTCAGGTCTAATCAAGATGCGTCATTCCCTTATTAACATTTCTTTTCTTGTTTCCTTCATTGTGGGTATTCATTAGAAATTGTATCATTTTAGTACTGACATAGTAGGAATTAGATTATACTTATTTATCTTATATCCATTGTGATGGAACCTTAAAGCTTATTTAATTCACTCTTAATGAAAAATACATTGAACTAAACCACTTCAGTGCTTAAGTGAATTTGTGGGCTGGTTCAAACAACTTAAAACCTGCTTCTTACAAGGGATCGAATTTTGGACCCCCGGTACACCTGTACACCGCACTTCTGTCGCCGAAAAAACAAGAGTATCCTATTATTCTATCAAAACATGGAAACCATGACTTAAATATCTTTCAATCTGTTTTGCAATAAGACCCCTTTTGCACCAAAAAAACCCTGCTTTGAAGAAAACTTATCTAACTTGAATCAACTCAAAAGTGTTTGACATTAAGTTCAAGCTCAAGTATGTCTATATGTAGATATAAATCAAAATATTTAAGTCTGTAGAAAGTTTTGATTAAAATTTGTGATAAAACATCACACAGAATGTTTATAAAGCTATTATATTGCATTTTTTATCACCTAGCCCTGATATTAATTAGGCTGTTTTTCATAACACTCCCGGTGATGTTATATCATAATTTTAATCAAAACTAACACCTTTCCAAGATTTTTAAATTTTGAACTTTTCTGAGATACTTTGAACATATACTAGATGCTGAACATTACTTTCAATCTTGGTTTCATTGTTTCTTTTTAAATTGTATTCATGACTTTGTCAGTGTTTGAGAAGTTTATTGCAAAACTGGTTGTTACAAATCTTTCAAATTGCAATAAGAAACTACAAGCTGTTGGGCAATAAATATATTGCAAAATACACTGAAACAATACCCTCTTATCTCTCCCAGCCCAATGAAGTAAGAGCGATAGTGAGCTTGGGGGTTATCTAAATTTACCTCTATAAACAGGTCATCTCCTGCTCCACCAGCTTTCTCATCATTCCAGAAGTCGAAAAAATTCTTCTGATTCTTCCTCTGAAATGAAAAAGAAAACAAAAAATCAACACATGTTAATCGATTGCAGACAAACTTAGTTTTGAATATCATCAGTCTATTACTCTATAACCTGTCCAACTCTTACAATTAACTTGGCAGCTGACCTGGATCTAACCTGTTTGCGTAAGCATGAAATACGTTCCAGCACTATAAGGGTTAAATTCACTGGTCAGCTGCTGCAGTTGAAGAACTTACTACAGTCTTGGATTGAAACCTTGATATAAATGTTATTATTGTAGCATTGAGAAAAAGATGTTAGCATGACTGCCTCCTTTTGACTAGCAACAATTTCAATCTCAACACAGCCATACCATCAATTTTTGTTCACCATTCAAAAATTATATGCATTTTCTTTTGTAAATTCAAATCATAAATGTGTCCTTTTGGTAAATGATACCCGGTGCTATTGAAAATGTAAACAGTATAATTGCTTTTCACATTCAACTGTTAGGTATATAGGTACACCAATGTATGCATAAAAAGCAATTTAGGCCATCACACTGCGGGAAATTTCTATGTCATATTAATCACTTAACCCTTATAGTGATGAACTGACTTTATGCTTTATAAATACAAACAGGTTAGATCCAGACCAGTCGTCAGGTAAATTGGTGGCTGGCCTGTGATCTTACCTGTTTGCTACTCTGAGTATCTTTCCTCATCAAAATTAAGCAGATACTTCAAGTTTTGGAAAGCAGACAAGTTCTGTCCTCTAACCACTAGGCTACAGAGGCCCCTAATTTAGAAGTCTGAACAAGTCTTAAGATTACCAAAGTCACAGCATTTTATGAGTTACCAAATTACCTCCAAAGGTTTACGAAGAAAAAATCGAAGAAAGCAACCACATAATATAAAGACTCATCTTAGAAATATCTAGACCCCCATCCCCTGCCTTAGGCAAAGGGTGAGATCTATTCACAGTTTTAATTAAACTTTCAAATCCAGTTCAGTCAGGCTGTATATGTGTATAACGCAGGAATCCAGGTGTTCCTCACTAAGCCCAAAGGTCTAGCTAGATATACAGGGTGTATCGGGTTATTTTGCAGAGTATTTCTACACTTCCTTACTTAATTAACCCTTAGATTGCACGGTAGTTTTCTAGAAATAGATTTTTGTGATGTCTGCTTTCCAAAACCTTAAATACCTGCTTAATTTTGAGGAGGAAAGATACTCAGAGTAGCAAACAGGTTAGATCACAGCCAGCCGTAAATTTATTAGGTGGCTGGCCTGGATTTTACTTGTTAGCATAAGCATGAAGTCGGTTCCAATGGTTAAGCAGTATTTTTCAACTCAAGCAGTATTTCTTTACTAAATAGTATTTCTATAAGGTCTGAACCAATTTAGAAACAAAGTGGAAGATAAAAGAAAGCCCCAAATAACAAGAGCTCTTGGATTTGCTTCTTCTTCCCTAATTTATCATTCCACTGGATTATTTCAAAATGGATCAGCAATATAAAATTTCTATACGAGTATGGTAAATGCCATCTTAATTGTATAAAAAAAAAATACAATTGTCCATTTTCTTTATTTATATAGAAATTTACAATACTTCCACATTACTTCAGTTATGTCGCAAAACCCAACTCTTAATGATGGAGACAGACCCCATACTCAACTGCTCATAAGGACTGGTCAAGCAGAGAAGAACCTTTGGCAGCCACAAGTCAGTCAGGTAATTTATCCTTTTGTCAAACATGATTCTACCCATTCTCTCAATCAAAGAAATGAACATTACACTTCTATCAAAATCAGAAATTGCTCACCAAGAGCATTGATGAAGGCAGTGTTTTCCCCATTTTGTAAAAGAAAAAGGTTTTCATTATTTTTTTCATATTTCTTTGTCTTCTGCTGTAAAGTGCTTCTAAGCTGGATATATTAACACCCCACACCAAGGGATTGAATTGTACTAAAAGGAATCAAGGCTACAAAGTGAACAATCCTTGGACTGAGAGACATCTTGAAATTGAACAGGGAAAAATGCAGATTGCTTTATCAAATTAAGAGTAATTCATCCTTTTCTCCTATGAGGATATTCTGAGCAACATCTTGAAACCGAAAAGGGAAAAATACAGATTGCATTAATCAAATTAAGAGTAATTCCTCCCTTACTCCTTGCCCCATAATTACAGTATTATTAATCAACAACATTTGGGTATCATGGATTAAAGATTTGATGTTTGATTCAAAAGAGAAAAGAAAAAAGAGCATTCAAGCTCATAAGCCTTATGTATTAACATACATGTGATATGTGTTATTCTCATCTTAGCTTGTAGTTGTTAATCAAATTTGCAGAAAATATGCTGAAATGACTTGAAGACAAAGATTAGATAAACAAGACCAATGACCTACCACTGGTGTTCCAACAAAGGTGAACTCTCCCTGATATTACTTCTTTGTAAACCCTTTTCGAGGGTTCAACGCAAGACTATAACAAGTGCTTCACAAACGTGAAGCACTTACTATAGTATTGTGCTGAACCATCCATTTCATCATAGTATTTTTTGTTGATATAAGGGTTAGTTATCACATCAACAGTATTTCAGTTATGTAACAATACAGACTCTAAGTGACGACTCTAAGTGACGGAGGAAGACCCCAATGTTCTCAATAAGAATCAGTAAAATGGGCCAAAACAAAATCTGAACAGGCGACTTGAAAGGGAGGTCCATTGGGGTTCTTAACATCTCCACAAATTTGAACCAGCCAAAACATAAGTTGAAGCAGTCATTTTGGCCTGTGGCCTGTTCTTATTGAGAACACTGAGACCCCATACTAAACTGCCAGGGGTGGTCAAGCCTTCAAGCCAGGAAAAACCATCAGCAATCCGCAAGTCAGACAGGCGACTACATCTCATGAAAATCAAAATCGGATACCAGGATTTGAACCTTACACAGGGAGGGGCCATGTTATTTCAAGTTCAGTGCTCTAACCACTAGGCCTATAAGGTTCCTCATATTTCTTTTTCTCTTCATACCTTGTTTAAATTTTCTATTGCTTCATGCAAGTGTTTATTTTGAGCCTTCAGTCGAAACACACCTCAGAAAATATTTACAGATGTGGTCTCCCATCTAATGAATTATCAATGACATGGCAAGCTTCAAACACCATACAGCTGGTTCATTCTTTTTCCACAACTCAATGTACATTACAACCTGTGTAAAATTTGGAAATTAAGGAGCTGCAGCACATCTGATTTGGTTTAAACTTAATTATTTTATATTGATTGTAATGAGACTTTAAACTTATAAAGTTCACTCTCGATGTTTGCTTCCTGGAAACTCAACAGGTACTCTGACAAATTGGTAGGTAAGTCCTGCCAATTTTCACCTCACCCAATGGGGATCGAACCTGGGACCCTAGGTACAAGTGCTTCAGATGATAATGAAAACATGCCCATAGCCAAAGACAACAATTCTACCTTATTAAAAAATTATAATGTATGGGAATGAACATGATCAGTGTATGAACAATCAAATCTGACAGATTGAGGCATCTTCAAAACCAGTCAGTCATTTTGAGATTTTAAATGTTCTACATGACATTAAAAGTTGAAACAGATTTTCTTCAAGCTGGGTTTGAAATCTGCATCACAGAGTTGGTGGTTTATAAAGCTTGCAAGGTTACCAAAGCCACATCAGCTATGAAAATTCTTCACAAAAAACATTTCTTTAGAAACAAATGTTGTTTACATAGTTTATAAGTCGCATATTCTTTCATCTTTATACACTATTTCTTCACTTAACCCTATATTGTGCATACTCAATAAAATGATACAAATGCCTAACAACAAAATAGGAGATATTCTTTAATTCTTTTTGAAATCCTGCAAGCTAATGTCTCTAAATACCCGTCCTTAACAAGAAAGATCTCTGATAACATATGTTTATAGAACCATTGCAACACAGCCAATGGGCACAACAAACAAAAAGTCAACTGCGTCCACCCTTGGCACTCTACCAGCTATACATCAAACAAACAGATTTGTAAAGGTCAAACTTAGTCAACAACTACGCCTCATAACCCAAACCATTACACCATTCATCCAGTCCTCTACACTCTGATACCTTTGACAAAATAAACCAAAATAAACACTGCGATTCATGTTTAAGGATTCAATGGTGACAGTGTTTTTTACCTTTATAGAGCTGGAACAGACTTCATACCTATGAAAACAGGTTGGATCCAGGCCAGCCGCCAAGTAATTTAGCGGCTGGCCTGTGATCTAACCTGTTTGCTACGCTGAGAATCTTTCCTCAACAGAATCAAGCAGATAATGAAGGTTTTGGAAAGCAGATGACACAAAATCTACTTTTGGAAAATTATCCAGCATTCTAAGGGTTAAATATTTTTATATAAATTGTCTTCATTTAGTCCCACACAAAAGAGAAATAAACCTGATCGTTTTTGTTATTCTCATGAAAGAATGATTCAATTAGGTTTCTTTTTAATGCAACTCACTGTTGAAATCCCTTCATAAAAAAAAAAGAAAATAAGGAGAGACAATAGAATACAAGGGTCGAGTGTAGAATGAAAAAATATTTAAACAGAATGAGCAATGCTTAAATATGGTAAATTATAAGCATCTTAATTCCTTCAAACCATGTGATCAATTGTCAAATCTTCATGAATAATTCGTTTTTAAGTTTACCTTATTCCAGTGACACAAATGATTTAACCTTTTGTTTAACATTTACATGCATCTATCTAACTTTACACACTGTGTTCTAAAGACATAACCTCAGAAGTCATTGAAAGAAGATTGAATGTTCAAATTCACGGTAAAAGACAGCTCAGTTCCCTGTTTTCACACTTGACCAAAGGTATTGAAACTTTGATGATAATGAAAGAAGATGCTATTGACTACTTAAAATGGCAATTTCTCCTTTTTCCAAAATATATTTGATTCATTTATGAGGTAGACAACCAATTAAACTGTTTCATTATACACTGTAGTTGAAAAAATAATTCAAGCGAAAGAGTTAACACCACTCTTTTTCACCCGAGACATTCAGGTAGGAAAGAAAAAATATCAATCCAAAAGCACCAAGATTCTAGTTCATTTTTCTCTATTTTCACTTTGAAAGAAAAATCCATCAGGCTGTCTTCAAAGGATGAGTTTTACGTCAGGTACATTTTAGTTAAAGGGTTATACAATACTCTTTAGATAAACCAAGTTTAATGTGGTATCAAGTCTAATTTTTATACACATCACAATCTAATCATGCATGTATCAAGTTGTTAGGGTCCAACAAAAATTCGACTTGATCTTTTTGTGCAAATTGACTCTCAGCCATATCAGTTCTCCCTTTCCATACATTTTGGCAATCAAATATTTCTATAGGCTATGTCCTAAAAGGTTACAAATACACACTTTAAGCCATACTTTCCCTCATTTAAACTAGAATTCTGAAAGTTCTAGAATAATTGACAATGAACTTAAAAGCAGCTAAATTCTCTTTTACAGAGGGACTGAGACCGTACACATTGACATGGGGATAATTGCTTGTAATGAGAAATTGATCCTTTAGTCACACTAGTTTCTTTCCCAAATCATAAAGAAAATATATTTTCTAATATCTTTTCTAAAGCTGTCTGAAGTGGCCGTCTACTGACCAGTCACAAAATTTCATAAAGGGAAATGGATAATGTAATAGCCATTTATTAAGGGTTTAGTGCAATCTTATAGAGCCTCACCTATGTGAAGAGCTTGCCAGGCGTGGCAAAATCAATTGTCCTTATTGCCCAGCTTGTCAAAAAAGCCTTAACGGAAAAAGATATTTTATATAACACCGGCCTTATTTTAAAGGCACCTTCCCATTTGAGAATTTCTTTAAAACAATTCAATTTCCCAAATAATTCACAGTCATACCAGCCTTTTGGCTTCCCCTTTCAGCATTTTCAGTAACAAAACTTCCCAAATTCAACAGGCTTGGGCCTCTTCACAAATAAAGGGGAAAAAATGCTACCTATTATATATAGTATTGCAGTGAAGAACTAACTATAGTTTTGCATTGAACAATTGCGGATGAGTGATTGTGAGGATGGGCAGGCTGAGAACTCCACTTCTGACAATAACCAAACCCATTGAAACCCTCAAGCGCTCAAGCCCTCCCTCTTCAGAGTGCTGGCAAGTATTTTGCACTTTTCAGCAAGTTAGTATATCATTCTCTGAACATTGAACCGAAGAGAGACAGGGTTTTCACTGAGAACTGGTTGCCTTTGCAAACCATCAGGTTAAACCCCTTGTGAATCTGTTATTACCTCATGCTCAGTCATAAAATCTGATAAAAGAGGGTCATCTGGCTGAATTGGTTAGATCTAGACCTGAAGCGGTTACATCTCAACCGTGTTGGTCACTTCAAATCTGAATGAAAACCTTGATTCAAACAAGACTTAATGATGATTTTCTTTTGTTAACCTCAACTGCTAGGTACAAGGTAAAACAGTGTCTACGTTGAACCTTTGGTATATTTGTCTAAAGACCATAATGCTAACATCTTAAACCCTGACCTTTCTGCTGAGTAAATAGACAGAACATTTTTTTATCTGGGTAAAATACATATTTCATTTTGCAATGTGTCCTCTTAAAGACCTCAACAAAAAATCTCATTTTTAAACATTTAGACCCAAAAGCATCATAGTGAATTATAGTCAAGACTAATGTAGTCTTTAGTTAATGAACAATTTCCTAATTTTTTTCTTATCTACTTAAAGTAACTTAATCCTGATTTTATTTGTCATCTGCTGAGGGAGTCCCAGTCAATGGGGTGGGTAGCAGGTGGCTAGATTTTTTAATGCGGAATCTCTTCTGCCACATGGAAATGAGCAGAGATAGAAAAACGGGCTAATACCCTTTCTGGCCGACATTTAAGTCCACCAACAAAATGAGGACAAACTGGTGTAAATAAATTGCTTTGAATTCACCATGTCTTGAAGGGATGGACACCCTGACAATAAATCATGTTGCATGAAGTGGTGCATTTTTCTTGTAACAACCTGTGTGCAGTTGTACATTCACCTGTCAAGTTCATTGAATTAGGAATGTCAAACAACAATGACAAATGCTCGAACATGCAAATTGCCATTTCTCCCATTTAGGGTTGTCATCAATTTGTTGAGAAAGACTAGAGGCTGACTTAAGATTTGAAGAGGCCAATGAAGCAAACACCATTAAAATTAAAAAAAAATATGTTACTTATGACCACCTATCATATTTTTTTGTTATTTGAGCCGACTGAAAAGTCATTTGAAGTGGTCAAATTGGAAATGCTGTCTGCAAAATCTTTCAGTTTGGGGCTGTCGAAAATTTGATGTTTGGTAAAGCCGAAAGGGTTAAGGTAATACTGAGAAACGTTGCTAGCATCTCATATCAGATACTGTCACTGTGATAGTTGTCCCGAGAGTTGATTACATCCAGACTGCCTGGACTTGCTCAAATCACTGCTACATTCTATTCCATGATGTATTATCAATTAAATTAGGAATTCCCTTGACCGTATGCTAATTTATGCTTATCTGGGGGACATTTGACCCCTTATATCTAGGGTTCAATGCAAGACTATAGCAAGTGCTTCACATACATGAATCACTTGCTATAGTCTTGCATTGAACCCTCGATATATGGAATTGTGAATTGAAAATGATCACCTTTATGGGTCATATCCAGCAATTCGGAGACCTTTACTATACATATAAGTTAGGGGTCAAAGAAAAACCTGCATTATAGCCCTGTAGACCTTAACATTTGCCGAAAGTGTCCACATGCAATCAACAAAAAAGAATAAAAAGATAAAGGTATTTACTTGAGGCACTGAAGCTTACAACTTAAGATTCAAAATCTGTATGGGGAAGATTTTGAAATCTGTATGGAGAAGATTTTGTCTTTCAAATGTTTCGTCAATTCATAATAAATCAGTACATACATGTACTAAACTTCATTACTCATTCACACTGACAAATGTTGATTTAGAATTCGAGATTGAATTAGCCATTCAAACTGAGGCTTGGGGCTTAAATTCAATTTATATCAAATATAAGCTTTCAAATTTACAGGACACTGTAATGTAAGAGAAGTACCCAACACAAAAAACCTGGCTTCCTAATTCTCTTGTTAATACTAAAGTTTATTTAGAACCAGCATTTAAACACACAGAATTTAGCTATAATTATGTCTTATGTTTCAAAGGCGATAGATATCCGAGGATATTTGCAGAGAAAAGAGGTACCCATTATTCCACAAAAAAATATCTTAATTCCGAATTACTTCATACTATGTTGGGTGTACCCTTTATAGAACCATCATTCCAACAATGTAAAATTTTGTGATTAATTACACAATTCACAGTTTAAAAAGGTGTAACATGACCTCTTATATTGTCATCTATTCCCATTAATTGAGTAATTAGCCTTACAGTAATACAATCAAGTTGGGAAACGTCCAATCCATTTTAAGAGGCATTCATGAACAACTAAGGAACTGTAGTTCACTTAGGCATAGAAGTGCATTCAATTAGGTTAAACCAATGGCCTTTCATCCCTGTAATTCAATAGCGCTAACTTCTTTTTAGTCTATACAAACAGAAAACAAGTTAGAATGGTACAAAGATAGGAACACAGATAGAAATCAATTACCGTTACAGGGTTTGAAAGAGTGGGTTAATTCGCACAATGACACCTTAACAACTTACTCTCTGATACCTTAAGTATGCATTGAAGGGGTCCTAAGAAACCACTGTGACAGAGGGGCATTAAACTGTTCCTAATGAGTAATTAATCGCTTTGTCACCAATATTTTCTACCCAAAATCATAGAGAAAATTTGGGGATTTTTATTCAAGCCAATTTTCTGTTGCTTATGTCTTACATCATTCTTATAATAAATTGTCAAAATGGTTTCATCAAATTATTTCTCCTTTTACTTTTGTTTTTAAATAAAAACAAATTTGTTATGCTAAATAAAGATCAAGACCTTGCAGGAAGCTATTGACAGTTCAATTAAATGGAACTGAACGGATTTCCAGGAAGGAAAAAACTTGTTTACCTTCTTGATGTCAATGTGCCAGAACCCCCTTACTCCATGGTACATGTACTTCCTTTTGTACATCAAATCTCCTTTTTCATATTTTTTTTTGACATCTACAGTTACTTTTAATTCTAACAAGTCATAAATTCATCAACCCTAACAGTGCTGGAACCGGCTTCATGCTTTTGCAACATGTTGGATCCAGGCCAGCCACCAAGTAAATTGGTGATCTAACCTGTTTGCTACTCTGAGTATCTGTCTTTGTCAAGATTAAGAAGATATTTTAACTTTTTTTACTTGTAACAAGCAATTTCTCCTTTTCCCACACGTAATGTTTTCTGCCTTATCAGAAGATAATTTTTTTCAATTCCACCACATTTTGAAATGGTGTCTGCAAACCCTTTCAATTTGGGACAGTCGAAAATTTGGCGTTTGGTAAAGAGTTAAGTTTGTACATTTTTTCCATGTAGTGTCAAGCAACTCTTATATAGCCAATTGAAATGAGAGATATATCAATTACAGACACCCCTCTTTACAAATTACTTCATCTCCCATAACAAACGTGAACTGTATAGCGCAGTGTTGCAATCGATCCCACCATTTAATCTGGCCCTATTTGTGTAACAAGATATTACACCATTTACCCACACGAAATCAGACATTATTCATTTTTAGAATTTACCCATAACAGCATGAACCCACCAGGAGTTTAACCCTTAGAATGCTGGGTAATTTAAAAAAAAAAAATTGTGTCGTCTGCTTTTCAAAAACTAAATATCTGCTTAACCACAGGCAAATCTACTTGACAGCTGGTCTGGATCCAACCTGTTTGCATATGCATGAAGTTGGTTCCAGTATTATGTATAAGGGTTAAAAGGGGATGCAGTGGTGGATTTGGTGGTGTGGGGGTTGAGTAGTTATTCATTCTAAACTAGCAGAATTGTATTTCTTTGCAGCATGATTTCTCACTTTATTGAGAGCTGATACACTGAAGATAGTCTTTTTCCTCATTCCAAAATATTGATATTAATGAACTTAATGATTTAATAGCATGAGAAAAAATATGTAACAAAAAGAGAGTTTCCTTATACAAACATACACATCACTATATCTATCATTTGATAGCTCAATTGAAGTCACCATGAATAAAATCTATCAATCAATTAGTCCAGTATTTGTTAGATATATGTAAATATAATGTTTTATTTGAGATACATTAGAGTGTGACGATTTTCTACAACACATGTTGAAAATCGGTCGGAAAGCAGTGAAAGAGTGTTCAGAGTCATGGGTAAAAAGCAGATCTATAACTGGTTTCAAATGAAACTTAAATCCAGTTAAGTGGGAATCCAACACCCAGCTCATAATTATGTACAGGGATTAGTAGGGGGGTTATTATTGGAATTTTGTTTACTAACATTGAACAATAACAAGGAGATGATGCGCATTTTGACATATAAAACAGGATAGGGCTAAAAACATTTGCTTGGATGTTATCCAGTACAAATTGAGAAGACCTTCTCCTGTTCCCTTTCAACTTGCGAAATAATCTGTATCCTGGGAACAATTTGAGGTCCAGGTAAAAGTCGGTATAGCTAGCTTACTTTTCAACTGCTTTTTAACCATTTACCAATGCCAAATTTTCTACTGACCCAAATTGAAAGAGTTAGCAGACATCATTTCAAAGTTTGATGAAATTGAGAAATAATCTTCTGATGGGGTAGAAAACATTGTGGGAATAGAAAAATTATGAGCACATTTTCCTTTTCCCACAATGTGTTCCTGAGTTCTCCACAAAAAAGTGGGTAAATGTCATTATTGTTTGAGAATGAGTTAAAATAAAACCCTAACACATTTTTTATTAGTTTAGTACTAACAAAAAATGGACTATAAATTAAATCCAATATCAGGATATTTGTCTTGTTGGAAGTGATGCTAGTAGCTTTCCGACGCAGTACCATAATGGTGGCCAGTCACATGACAAACAAAATGGCGGCGCCCTACTATCTAAGAATTGGCATTGTCTATAGTAGGGGCCATTAAAATGAACCTTCTAAAATGGAAATTTCTTTAAAACTATGCTTTTATTCCAAATTGAAACTGAACCAGATTTTTGGTTTCCCAGTTCAACAATTTCAGCGACCAAACTTCCCAAAATGAACAGGCCTAAGACTCTTCCCAATTTAAGGAAAAAACCTCTGTCCATGTTTAAGTTTTGAAACTTAAGTAAGTCTGTTTAACAACATGAAGCACTTACTAAAGTTGTCCCCTGAAGATGTTTGTTGATGATTGCTTTAACCCACTACCAAACAATAACGACATTTGACCAGTTTGTTGCAGACGACTGGAAAACATTGTGGGAAAAGGAGAAATTGCTCTTAACAAACAATTTTTCCTTTTCGCAAACTGTTTCCTACCCTATCAGTAGAATATTTTCCTATTTAATCACATTTTGAAATGTCATCTGCACACACTTTCAATTTGGGACAGTCAAAAAATTGGCGTTTGGTAAAGGGTTAAAAGTTAAGTCCTTCACAAACAGGAAGGATTAGGCTCAGTGTTACATTAACCCAAAACATATGTCATGAGATACAAAACCTTCACTTCAAATAAAAGTTGGAGACTTTGACCTTTGGTCAAAAAACGACACAATTACCATCATTGGGATTTCACAACTCTTCCCACACTTTTGATGTCGTAAATAACCAGTGAAAACTGCTTTTATGAAATATGGCTGCCATTATTTAAACATTCTCCTTTATTCTATGTTAACATTTTAAAGCACATGCAAGAACACCTTGGAAATTGCCATTGCAAAAAGGATAAAAGGCTTAAGAATTGACCGCTGCATTCTTTATATTAACAATAACTGACATACAGAATTATTTTGTTCTCATGCTATTTGTCGTCAATAGTTCCTTTTCATTTCAACCAGTCACAACTTCTTATATAGGGGAACAGGGTCGAATATAACAATCCCTGGATATCAAACGTACAAAATTGTATATATTTTACAGGTTCTTCCCCAGGATTTTTTGCATACGCTGGGGTACTTGATGCTGGGAAAAAGATGTTCTGCACAATAGTAGGTACCCGTAACCCCCTTCCCACGTAAATTTCTTTGTGTTTTGAAATAGGAAGTTTCTAGGTAAATTTTTGAGTCAACAGACAAAAATTACTGGGTTTTTTTAGAATCAAATAAAATATATCAAACCATGCCACAAGGAAGCAGACTGCCTGCGGGATAAATTTAAAGTGATGCGGACAATTTTTTTTAAGAGCAGTCGAATCAATTAAGAAACTAATTTTGAAATTCAGGTGATGGGGCCCCACAGTGCTTAACAGGTCTGGGAAAGACCCTGTTGTTTATCCATAGATCTGTCAAAGAAAACACAGATTATTTCTTGCGACCATTTTACAAACCTCTATCCAGCATTGTGTATGATATAACTTTTAAAATATGTCTTAACAAGACTTAGGTGGTAATTTCAACTGGAAGTGTTTGTGTTCATAAAACATTCCCTTAATCTCATTAAATCAGAAATACATTAAAATAGCTTTTTCAGATGAAGTGAGATAATAGAAAATTAACCTGCTTAGATAATGTCAACCTTATTGAGAGATTATCTTATTTTCAAGTATAGAATCCTTGCCATAAAATCCCCCAGAGAGTGTAGGAGCAAGTTGGATACAGCTGTTGAAATTGAGACAACAAGTTCTTCAATGGAAACAGTTTCTCATATTTCCAGCAACAATTGTTCTCTTCCCACCCACTATCTTTAATTGTGTAAGGGTAAAAAAGGGTCTGTTATAAAAGTCACACTGTGATTGGAAATAAGCCATAAAACTAATACCAATGAATTTATTCAAAGAAAGGGATTTGTAACAAAAGAAATTATGACATTTTGAAGAATATTTATGTGCAAGAATCCCCTTGATTTGATAATATCTTAATGTGTTTAAAAGGAAAAGCTGCATGAATTAGTATGCCAGACCTGTAACAACAAATTCAACAATTATCTACATCAAACGTTTTAGTTCTATGGACTGTTGCATTTTAATGATCATCAAACTATCAAGAATGATGGTATGACCTTTTTGAACAGAAGAAATAACAGAAATAGTTGACAAGATTTTCATAATACCGCTAAAAACATCTACCCTAGTTTTGAAATGGTACCAATATCAAGAGCATACGATTCAACTATTAATTAAAGTGTTCCACGAACAGTTTAGCATATTGATTCCAAATGTTCAGCAATATTCATTCTCCAGACAGGCATTAGCTTAAGTACTTCAAATATTCTATAGGCAATCAGTTAATGCCACATTAATATTCCATACGTATCCTCAACTAACCATTATAGGCAGATAATGGTAGTCTATGGTGCAATTATTTCACGAGTCTTAAAGCATTAGATGGCAGATAGTAATTTCTCAAAGTTTAAACCTGTTTTATAATACCATGTATTTACAGAGGCTAATTAAAGAAGAAGTGGATCAGCGACTTTCCTTTCTGGTAATTGAAAAAAAAAATTGGCATATGCTCAGGGATCAGGGATTCCCCATTACATAATGCTTAATCTGACAATATGGAAATGAACATTTTATAAGAGATAACATTAAATATCACATTATTTGTTTTCTTAATTCTGCATTTCAATAATTATATGTAGAAGTATCTGATTTTTAAAAATGTAAACAGGATGTCTGTGTTTATTTTTTAACTCTTCAACACCACCACTTGATGATTTGCATAAAGACCAATAAAGTTGCTCGATATCAGTACAAAGTGTTTCATGGGTAAACAAAGCAAACTTTCAATATATCAGCATACTGAACAAAATGAAACTCCTAGATTTTTCACATTCTTCTATGCATCATAACACCTTGGACCAAATGTCACCAATATAATAAGTTACAAGCTTAGTTATGTCACATGTACTTTGCTTGAAGATGCATGTGTAGCAGAAATCATCAAAAACAACTGTGACAAGTAATTCAATGGAAAAAAAACAACATGTTATATTGCCACTAGCGTGTCTGAACTCTGTGAGAATGCACTGTTGCGTCATGAGACTATATCTGATGCCCATTGCTTAAGCCTCTATACCTGCAACCACGAATTGCTCATATTAAATTAGGAGGCCGAGGCAAGTCTTCAGATTTACGACAGACATGTGGCATTCATCAGCATCTTCTAAAATGGTCTCTTCAAAATTAGGACTGAGGTGTGTCATTTTAGATAAAGAAAATCATTTTTGGTACAAGTTTTGTCCTTCCAATTATCATTTGAGCAAAAGACATACCATATTTACACCACTGGCTTATTTTGCCCACCTTTTCAAAAAGAATCTGAAGAACTGTTGTCACCAATCAATTTCTTGCTTTCTTCCTCTTAATATTAAATGCACAGTGCTACTTTTGAGCGTTATAGTGCATGTTCCCTGAATAACCTACCAATATATGGCCAGGAAATATGTCTTGCCCAAGGACACTCCATGGTTGAATAGATAGATGCCTCCAGGGATTGAACATGGGTGATCAGACTCTTATCCCTTACACTCACCATTACATCACCGGAGATCATAAAAGTTTTATCACTTTTAAGTGATTACTATTGTCACATTGCGAAAACACATAAATCAAGTGACATATTTGCTTGAGCTTGATGATTCAAGGAGCCTGATTGGCCTGGGTCTTTAAATCTATGCTTATAATAAATTGCCCATTGTATTTGTTTACTTATAAAATGGTAAAAAAAATATGTTGTAGAACTATATTTCAGACCCAATTCACGGGGTTGTCATTAAGAGCCCTATGGGTGACGGTCATTTGGCTTACCATCGTTTGGTCTAACGGATTTATGGTGATGATTTGGTGAACGGATGCCGAATGGAAAGTTCCTCGGATAACAGAGATTCAGCTTCATAGAATCAAATGAGATGAAATGACTTTCGTCAACATTTCAAGTTGCTTTGTAGACGAAACGACTGTAATTTCAAGAAAACCATGTTCTAAGTATCGAATCAACTTGTGAGATTTAAATATTGGAAATACAACATGAAAAGGACCAACATTCAAGACAAGAGTAAACTCAAAGCACCCTGTCAGATGGTTTCTACACAGTACCTCTTCATCATGAATACAAGGTGTGCCGTCCGTCTTCTCATTCCCCACTCCCAGTTGTTTTTGTTTCACGGGAGTCTAAATATATAAATTTAGAAAATTCTAGCTCCTATATCTAGTTGTGATTTCGTTAAGATTAATCTGCATACGTGTAAGGGAACTATGGCTTTAACAAAACAAAAATAAAGAAATGCATGTAAACAATAATCATAATGTGTGATACCAAAATGTGTCGAAGGGGTCAATATCTACAAATCCTTACACGAAATGTGTGTTCAATAACAGTTAACTTACCTCATTTGCCTCGACGTACACAGACAAAAAAGCCAACAAGACCCCTAAAAGAACAACAGATCTCTTCATCACTATGTCTTGGATGAATATAATAGTCCGGCAGTATAAAACACACTTTAATAACCTATATCACTCAGACGAAATCTCCTTGTATGTTTTCTTGTTTTAGTATCGCACTACTTTTTTAACAACCCTGCCATTAACAAAATGTGTTTCTACGCGGTTATTTTTGTACGTCAAATAGATGATAAGATTACAATTTGATATGTTGATATATCATAGATAACATATTTTTATAAGGATTTAGATCAAAATCATTAAATAATGAACAAAACAAGCATCTGAATATGATACTTTACAATAGAACTATGTTTTTACGTCATTTCCGTTAGTTTCACATCTCCCATGCGAAAAACCTTTTCTTTGAGTGCGCGAGTCATTGAGCTATTTTTAATCACCAATTGGGAGTGCTCACTTGTAAATCAACCTATCACAACACAAGTGTGGGATTAACCACTTTCTGATGGTATGCTTCCGTTTAGGAATTCCCTCTCATTAAATGAATTATCAAATAAACAACAAAAACCCGAATAAATACAAGCGAACCCTAATCAAGTCAAAATGATCCAGACCATAACCGTTTCAAATTGTTCCATTTTAAAAGCTCGAGTTATAGAAATGAACCCTTAAAGGAGGTCCTTTATTGTTTTTCATAAACTAATGTATTTCATCGCAAAAAGCTTTTTTCTTTTGTATCTTATTTTGGACCAGCAAACAATCTGAGTGAAGAACATTGTATTACTTTGTTCGAAAGGAAATGCTGATGGGTTTTTAAGTTTACTCTTTGTCTTTTAAATGAATCCCGCGTGTGATTCATAATCAAGCGTTACAGCCAATAGAGTGTATTTAAAACCGATTTTTTCATCTTCATTGTTATCATGTTTTCATTATCTTGTGAAATCAAATGAATTTTAAAAAATGAAGCCAAGAGCATATTTTAGCATTGTGATGTTGGGAAAAACCATCTCTAGATGGGTTAGTCAATTTGTGTTATTTGTGCGCTGAACCCCACATATTGTATTCATCAAGAAGTAAATGATGAAACAAATATCTTCCCTTTGTTGAGAACAATGGACCAAGTGTTGATGGTACGTTCGTATAAACATGTATAAATATTCGCTCATCTGCATATAAACCGTATCTTCTTTGTGAACGTGAAAGAGATAAGGCCACTTTGCAATACATACACACTGATAATTTGCTGCCATTTCATAACTGCTATATAGCGTAAATAAATTGACGCACTACAAAGACAGGAACTCGGCATCTAAGGCCAAAAATTTGAAACTGATCGCCCAAGTTTCAAACCATTATATCAGCTTAGTAATACATTACGGAGTTTACTTGGGCAAGGAACATATCTTAGATTGAGCAAGTAATCAAGTGAACATAGGCGTAGGAGCGTTTTCAACATTGGGGGGGGCCAACTTCAGATGAGGACCGGTCTAAGAATAAATGTTCCTAAACTTTTTCATGACTATTCATGCATGTACAAATTCAATAACATTATAAGAATTAAAAGAAAGCGTATGAAAACATGTATCTATAATAAAAAAAAAAGGGATATACCAGGTCTCGATCTCACGCGGAAATCAATTGTATTGAATTAAACAAATAGTGGCAGCGACCAGGCTGTCACAGCCACGGATACAACTATATGAAATAGTCAAACAATTATATTATTCTTTAAGCTTTAGCTAACAATTGAAGACAATATTGAGTCTGACACCTTTTAAAGAACATGTTTTACACCACTGTTTTCGTAGATCAAAACTAACCGGGTATTTTAGTGAGCTGAGTTTTCATTAGTCCGAATGATCCAGACGTAGATATTTCACTCTACGTCTAGTCCGAATGATCCAGACGTAGATATTTCACTCTACGTCTGGATGCATTCGATACAAAAGCGCGTCAAGCGGATATCGATTTTTCGAGGTAGTGCATGTTGGGAAATCTGTACAAAGGGGCGGAGTTAAAATGACAGGTAAATTCTGGCGGGAATATAATATCGGCTCCTTTTCGTTTGGTAGAGTATATATTTTACCATTAAAACCGAGATGCGCTTTCCCTCATATGAGTTTTGTCGAATGCCAAAGTATTGCATCAGTTGATTTCAATTGAATACGTAGATATTCATTCATTGAGTACAGATATTTGTGACTCTAAGCGAAAATCTAGACAACACGCAAACCATCAGAGAATTTTTTTATGGAAACTTTTGCCACAAAAGAAGCCTTTAGCCTATTATTTCTTGTGGACGATTCTATGGGAAAATAGGCTCTCAATTTGATATTTTCTTGATTATAAAAATCGGCATTATGGGTCTAATCTGAATTATAAAGCTAGAAACTATTTCAAAGTATATTATTTGCAGATTGGGCGATCGCGAATGGAAAACAGAGATATAGATAACAGCTATGTCTTTCAAACAAATGATTCCTAAAGCAAAAAGAAGCTATATAAACAGCTTCGGGCATGTTATAAAGGGGGAGTATCGAATAGTACATCTTTCGGGTTGTTGGTCTAAATATCAAACGCCTAGTTTTATTACACCAGACGGGAGCGACGCGCGTCACACACAGATACTAATCCAGACACCGCCGTACATCACACAACACGTGCCTTACCCTTTATCTTGTTAATAGCAGCATAGTTTTGACCTTAAGGTATACGCATTTGACATAGATTTTTATTTTTTAAGTATATTAATATAATCAAATTTACAGATATAAGAGCAAGTTTCTTCTGAATATCATTTATGTTTGCAGCGAAATGGTAATCGTCAAAACCAAATCTTTTTTGCCAATAATATATCGATTACTTTCTTGATATAGTAAAAATTTGTATTTACCTCATCGAATAGTTTGTGTGTTTTATTGCAGTATTGGTAACGACCTTGACTGGGGAACAGAAGGGTAACTAAATGTTGAAATCTTAACAAAACTGATTACCTTTGGATTCAATATTTTTGAAAACTAAAATGGTAGGCCTACAGGAAAGGGTATTGCCCAATGCTTTCATGCATGGAATGAGTCGGACAGACCGATTTTGATTATCACTAGATTGGTAAATGGGCTATAGTTTTAATGATGCATCAATATCCACGGTTATTTAGCGCACATATAACAAGAGGTGACTATCTTTTTACCAACACAAATAACCACAAAGGATTGATTTCGAAATAAGTGTGGCGAAGCAAATCCCTTCAACACCAACGACATTGTTTAAAGCCTTTCCAAAACACCAAATTCCGACTGTCCCAAATTGAAAGAGTTCGTAGACGACATTTTAAAAAGTGATGAAATTGAAAAACAATCTTCTAATTTGGCAGAAAAAATTGCGGGAAAATGAGAAATTGCTCATCATGAGCAATTTCTCCTTTTCCCACAATGTTTTCTAGATTCGTCTGCAACAAAGTGGTCAAGTATCGTTATTGTTTGGGAAAGGGTTAATCAGTTTTATCAGGGAGGCGTTGATGTTGTTTCATTTTTAGCATCGTGATATAGAGTTGACAAACAGTCCGAGTGAATGTTAAGTTTTAATATATATAGGGTACAGATGACCCTATTTTATGTAAGAGATATTTTATCAAAATTGAAACTAAAGTGTCTTTTCCTTCGACAATGGATTTCATCAAATGACTCTGCTTTGGTTTAAAACGAATTCATTTTTTTCCGTCAATGATGTCTACAAATGTTAGTGTTTTTGTTTTTCTGTAAATTACCGGAAATGGAAGAAATAAGCAATCTTATTGGTCAATCCTACCTTCATTCTGATTGGTGCCTATATTTTTTCTCGTCGCCGATTGGACCCCTCACACACAGAGGGGGAATACTGACGCGTTTTTATCGCAGGGCGCCTCCAAGCTGTCACGCAGTTTCAGCTTGGATCATCCGAGTTACTCTACGTCTGGATGCGTTCGATATAAAAGCGCGTCAAGCGGATATCGATTTTTCGAGGTAGTGCATGTCGGGAAATCTGTAGAAAGGGGCGGAGTTAAAATTACAGGTAAAGTCTGGCTGGAATACAATATCGGCTCCTTTTCGTTTGGTAGAATATATATACATGTATATCTATTTACATTAAATCCGAGATGCCCTTTCCCTCATATGAATTTTGTCAATTGCCAAAGTATTGCAACAGTTGATTTCAATTGAATACGTAGATATTCATTCATTGAGTAAAGATATTTGTGACTCTATTGCGAGAATCTAGAAAACACTCAAACCATCAGAGAATTTTTTTATGGAAACTTTAGCCACACAAAAACCCTTTAGCTTATCATTTCTGATGGCCGATTCTATGGGAAAATGGACTCTCAATTTGATATTTTCTTGAATTATAGAAATCTGCAGTATGGGTCTAATCTGAAGTATAAATCTTGAAACTATTTCAAAGTATACTGTTTGCAGGTTGGGCGAGCGCGAATGGAAACAAATCAGAGACATAGATAACAACTATGTCTTTTAAACGAAGTATTCAAAAAGCTTAAATAAGCTATATAAACAGCTTTGGGCATGTTATAAAGGGGGAGTATAGAATATTACATCTTTCGGGTTGTTGGTCTACTATATATGAAACGCCAAGTTTTATTACCCCAGACGGGAGCGACGCGCGTCACACAGAGACACTATTCCAGACACCGCCGTACATCACACAACACTAGCCTTACCCTTTATCCTGTTAATAGCATCATAGTTTTGTCCTCAAAGAATACGCATTTGACATAGATTTTTATTTCTAAAGTACATTGATATTAATCAAATTTACAGATTTAAGAGCAAGTTTCTTCTGAATATCATCTATGTTTGCAGCGAAATGGTAGTCGTCAAAACCAAATCTTTTTTTACCAATACAATATCGATTACTTTCTTGATATAGTTAATAGTTTGTATTTTACCTAATCGATAAGTTTGTGTGTTTAATTGCAGTTTGAATTTTAGAATGGTAACGACCTTGTCTGGGAAACTGAAGGGTAACTAAATGTTGAAAGCTTACAAAATTGATGATGTTAGGTCGGTCGTTATTGCAGCTTGATACCTTACCTTTGGATTCAATATTTTTTGAAAATTAAAATGGTACGAGAAAAGGTATTGCCCAATGCTTTCATGCATGGAATGAGTCGGACAAACCGATTTTATTTTGATAAAAAATAGATTGGTTAATGAACTATTTGTTTGTTAAATTGGACCAGTAAAACATTTAGAAAAAAAGATAAAAAAAAATTCAAAATATGCACTACAACCATAACCCAATGTATCATTTCATAAGTATAGATATGAACATAAGAATATACGCGTTCAAATTGAGACCGTTTTGGGTGCCATATCACAACTGATTCAAGTGTAGGTACTCATAAATGTTATGAGTGTTTCGTCACTTTTAAACCTACTTAAATTTTCAATTTGCCACTTATGAATTGTGTTTATGACGGAAAATATTAGGACATTCGTATTGATCAGACGGAAAATATTTGGACATTCGTATTGATCAAACCAAGAACAAGCTTCCCTGTCCCTCTTCAAATCTTGAAATATGTGCGGAAAATAAATGAATTTTAATTAAAAACGTTTAAGTGGCTATCCAAGTTCAACAACATTAATAGTGGCATTTCAGTGAACAATTACGGTTTCAAGTAGCTAAGAATTAGATTCAAGGAAATAGACTGGAGAAAGACTTCTTGACAAATCGATGACCCAAACGGCCTAGTTTTGTCTACTTCTTTGTGGCCTTGATGCGTTATTCAAATGTATCACAATTTTCGGGTTGTTTCTCTCAGTATATAAAGAAATCTACGTGAACCAATGATGAATTTACTTTCAACACAATTAAAAATCTTAAGGTATCACACATTAAATGGTTCCGAAATACTTCGGACGTACCTGTATATCTTTCACGATGACTGTAATTCTATTCGGATTCTATTCGGACACCTTTACAGTCATCGTGAAAGATATACGTCCGAAAATTTTGTTTTGTTTTTTTCCTTTGAATTGTCATACAACAACCCATTTATTCAAATTAAATTACAATAACATTTACATCATATAAATATATATATACAGTATAGTGTTTTCTAAAATTGGCATTTGACATAATCAAATTTGTTCTCAAGTCTAAAATAGCACTAAGAAGGAGTTGAGTAGACGAAGAAGAAGAGAATGGGAATATAATACAAATATTCACAAAGGATTGTTTTCGAAATAAGTGTGGCGAAGCAAATCGCTTCAAACCAAACGTGTTGATTTTGTTTTTATCAATTTAATCAGGGAGGCGTTGATGTTCAATTTTTAGCATCGTAATATGGAGTTGACAAACAGTCCGAAAGAATGTTGAGTTTACCTATTTTATGTAAGGGATGCTTTATCAAAATTGAATCTAAAGTGTCTTTTCCTTCGACAATGGATTTCATCAAATGACTCTGCTTTGGTTTAAAAATGAATTCATATTTCCCGTCGATCCAATGTTAACAATCGTTCAGGTTTTTGTTTTTTCTGTAAATCACCGGAAATGGAAGCAATAAGCAATCTTATTGGTCAATTCCACCTTCTTTTTGATTGGTGCCCATATTTTTCCTCGACGCCGATTGGACCCCTCACACACAGAGGGGGGAATGCTGACGCGTTTTTATCGCAGGGCGCCTCCAAGCTGTCACGCAGTTACAGCTTGGATCATCCGAGTTAAGTTTTCATTGGATAAAACCGATGTGTTCAGATTGCCATTTGCGATGATGACGTCAAAAAAATTTTGGTTATTGTTCGTAACAAAAGGCGATTTGGTATTACATAGAGCACAAAAATGCACATTTATTTTTATTCTGCTGTTAAATTTCATTTCTTTTATTTTTCTATACAAATAACTTCATTTGCCACTGTGAATATTGGGGGGGCCAAAGTATACTCTGGCCCCCCCAGTCTGGATATTGGGGGGGCCGGGCCCCCCCTGGCCCCCCCTGCTCCTACGCCTATGGTGAAGTGTCAGTGTGGTAAAATAAAGTGCACGGAACTGAAATGTGTTTCGAATGGATTTACCAACCCCGCCCCCAAGCATGTATCAAACCACAGTGTGATGATGCTTGCAATTGCAAAAAAACGATAGGTGGGCGACATTGGTGCAGGGGTAGACCATCAATCTCTTGTACCGAGGATCCCGGGTTCGAATCCTCGTCAGGCGGGGTGAAAATTTGCGGCGAAAATTTCCCACAAACCGGCGCGATTACTGGTTTAGTATCCAGGAAGCAGTCATCGAGAGTGGCTTTGAACAAGCTTTAGTTAGCTTCCCTCATAATCGATGTAAAACATATACGGCGAATGATATAAAACCACACTGAAAATATTAATGCGATGTAAAAAGCAAACCAATCACAAAATGTACTTTTGACAGATCGAAACAAACTGCAATCGACTCATCCGCAATTCAAATATATCAAGACAGTGTTGTGATTTTATTACATTCAGTCGTTTACCTTTTCCTTCTAAAGGGAAACATTCTTTATCTTTGTTTTGATTTGTGGCTATGTGCTCCTAAACGTTTGGCCTTGACATTTTGTTTATCTACGGTACTTAGGGCAATAGGCCCTATTTCTTATTACACATAAACACAAACACCTACTAGTAGAATACACGTGTACAATGTGTGCCATGCACTTCAACAATACCAACCAAAGGCAGTGGAGTTCGCATTGCAGAAGAATCACATATATAGCTGGATAAAAACTCTCCCTCATTAACAAGATTTTTCCACCCAGCAAGGTTTGGGTTGATAGTGCCATAAGCCGTTTCATCGGATTCTTAATTATACAACGACAAACGTGCACATGTACATGCTTAAGGCGTTTATAACCAGTACTGCATGATGTCGTTTCCAATTAGCCCATTACCGAACACCAAATTTTCGACTGACCGAACCAAATTGAAAGAGTTTGCAGACGAAATTTCAAAATGTGATCAAATTGAAAAACAATCTTCTGATAGGTTAGAAAACATTGCGGGAAAAGGAGAATTTGCTCATAACGAACAATTTCTCCTATTACCACAATGTTTTCTTGAGTCGTCTGCAACAAACTGGTTGAATATCGTTATTGTTGGTAATGTGTTAACTCGCTGCTTTGTCACACAATCACAATTGTTCAAAGAAAAGCAATGGAACATTCAAGCTGTAAAAGCTTCTTTGATCGTCAAAAAAAGATTCCGGCCAAGCAAAGTATTCGAACTTGGGACCATCGGTTTCAAGGTCGGGCTCGTAACCGATTAAGCGACTGGTTGGGGCTCGGATGAAAAGAGGGAAACATCCCAACTAGTACAAATTAAAACATTAGCTCAAGATTTTTCTTTTGAATTCGGCACTAGAATAATATATCCATCCTAGCCTCTGGTTAGTGCCTGTAGGTATAGCACACAATAGGGTATGCACATGGACCAGGGTACTGTTTTACTAACAAAATTTGCGGAAGCCATAACTGATAAGAATGGATGGTATCTTCTATGAAAGTACAATATCGCAATGTGACATGTCATTGGAGGCGTCTCGGAGAGACGATTCCAATGATGTGTTACTTTGAAATATTGCTTAGCACAATATTGAAATAAGAGGAATAATTATTTTAGACTTACGCAAATCTTAAGCGTAAAACTGTTCATTAATACGGTTCCCCATGACCACAGGCCTTATCCAACTATGATAAGGAACTTTGTCGTGTGTTTCATTGTACAAAAATCACATGGCTGGCCAGGAAGTATCCATGCTTACTTTAGTAAACTATAACTATAACTATAACTATAGTTTATTGCATAATAAACATAACATGTTATATAGCAATACAAAATTGTACATGACAAAAATACATGGATCAGCAGAAGGGCTCATGATGTTAAAGAGCTTATTCAAATACATAGATAAAAGGATATAGATTGATAATTTATTATGGTAAAAAGGCTTCATGCCGAAAAGTACAGGCATTTATCATTTAAATTACAAAAACAAGTCAATAGCAAGGTAGGCCAAATTTAACGTATTCTAAGTCTTTCTTTGCTAAGAAAGTAGAAAATATTTGAAGCTTTCCTGTTGTGAGATACATTATTTCATCTCTTATAAGATAAAGATTTGTTTACAGTGTACAGTTATCAAAGAACAAAAGATGTACCAACAAAAACAACCATGTATATACACTTAAACATGTGAACAACATATTAACAAGGAAGACTACTCCGTTGTAAAGAACTCCAATACAAGAAAAAATGTTATCTATACTTTATTCCGAGGGTTCGATGTAAGACCATAGTAAGTATTTCGCTTTTGTGAATGCCTTACTATTATTGAGATTTAAAAGAAAAACGACATGTAACTTCCAATAATCTTGCATTAAAGTCTTAATACAATTTTGTACCAATCGCTTGACAAATTTAACATAAAGTTCTTCAACAACTTTCCCCTGAATGGACGAAACAAATTGCATTTGCAACCTAGCATGCGCAGACACTGTCTTTGTCACGCTGATTTCGAGAGATGTATTCAACTGTTTGCTACGTTTGGCCACTTTGACGATTGGGCATTCTTGGTGGAAAAATCACAGTGCTTTGGGCGTGGGAATTGATCAAGAAGTGTGTGTGGCAATCCCCTATGCAGAGTTATCGTCCCCCGGATACTACTAAATACGGGAGCGTAGCGGGAAGCAATTTACTCTGGTAGAGATTGTGTGTGTGGTAGAGGTGTCCGAAATGCATTAAGAAACCTTTGCAACCCTCTTCAACGATTTTACATGACCATCACATGGGTACTGCCCTATATATTTTGAATTATCTTAGCCATAATAAGGGGCCCGTTTTACTAAACAACTTACGGAAAATGTTTGCGTAAGTCATAATTGATTTACATGGATAATATCTTCAATGAAAGTACAATATTGCAATGTGACACGTCATTGGAAGCGTCTCGGAGAGACGATTCCAATGATGTGTTACTTTGCAATATTGCTTTGCCAACTACTGAAATAAAAGGACTTGTTGTTTTAGACTTACGCAAATCTTAAGCGTAAACTGTTTAGTAAAACGGGCCCCAGAAGTGCAAACATATTTTATAATTGACTTTGATATATGTAGGGATCAAACACTTCGTCATATAACAATAACATAAGTTAACATGATTCGGGGAAAAAACGTTGACACATTTAATTAATCAAACTCGAAACTGGTCTGGATTTAATTCTTTTGAAGGAGGAAGAAAAATATGCAGGATGTTTCTTAATAAATAGATAAAGCACTGACTAACCAATAGTCTATACATATTCAGATAAAGGCGAAATCTGAATCAAATGTTATAGAAAACGTTAAGCAAGACAAGGCAGGTCAACCTCAATTAGTCTGGCCATTATGAGGTCAAGGGGACCTCCCTGACATGCATATAGTGTTAAAAATACTTCATTTAAAAATACGAAACCTTCTCCTCAACCGAGACAGCGTCTGACTGACCATATACATATGTGATTTTAATGAGGAAGACTTTCCACATTGACCAAAGCGGGTCGAGGGTTCTTCCCAAATCTATGCACACTTCATGACCATTACTGTCGCTGCACCTTGAAACGCCATACATTATTTCACTCGTTCGTTCGTTCTCGTTCGTTCGTTCTCGATCGTTCGTTCATTCTTTCATTAATATATTCATCCATATGTTCATCCACATATTCATTCATATACTCGTTCGTTCGTTCGTTCGTTCGTTCGTTCGTTCGTTCGCTCGCTCGATCGTTCATTCGTTCGTTCGTTCGTTCGTTCCTTCCTTTTATTCATTCATTCATTCATTAATTCATTCATTCATTCATTCATTCATTCATTCATTCATTCATTCATTCATTCATTCATTCATTCATTCATTCATTCATTCATTCATTCATTCATTCATTCATTCATTCATTCATTCATTCATTCATTCATTCATTCATTCACACACTCACACCCTCACTCACTCACCCTTCACCCACTCACCCACTCACCCCCTCACTCACTCACTCACCCCTCACTCACCCCCCTCACTCACCCCCTCACTCACTCACCCTTCACCCACTCACCCCCTCACTCACTCACCCACCCCTCACTCACCCCCTCACTCACTAACGCCCTCATTCATTCATTCAATCACATATCCATTCATCCAAATTGATAGTTTGATCGTGCTCTGGCAGTGCGATCGCTAAACTGAGGTCTTCTCCCACCACCAATAAAGATTCAGGCATCACTATATATGACAGCACCAATATGAATTTGGTCGATGGACAAACCGACCCGCTCAAAGACTAAGACGAATACATTTCAAGAATGTATTGGTGATCTGTTTAATTCAACTGGCTATATCATGCGACAAAAAGTCTTATATCCTAAGGCGCTGTATATAACAAGAGGTCACACAGAGTTCAATCATCCAAACCTATTTAAAAAGTTAA
Source organism: Cerastoderma edule (assembly GCA_947846245.1). Lineage (NCBI taxonomy): Eukaryota > Metazoa > Mollusca > Bivalvia > Cardiida > Cardiidae > Cerastoderma > Cerastoderma edule. The sequence continues at coordinate 13,603,136 of OX401420.1, forward strand.
GTGGTTTGATGCAAAATTGCCGTCATGATGTCGATATGTTGATTAACCATGATAATATTTTACAAAAAGAACAGTATCGTCATTTCATTCTCTTTATTACAAAATATGTTTGTCGAATCGAGTGATCTCCCTACGGTGGCCCAAAGGTGACATGCCAGACGTTTTGTTTATTCTGTAATAACAAGTAAAATTAGTTAGGTCTTTATAACAAGAAGGTAAAGTCGTTATAACGACTTAGTTGAAAAGAAATCGCACATGGGGTGATGTCTTTCGTATCGACATGACTGGAAATAAGGAAATGAATCAAATTTATAAATCAAGCCCGAAAGTTTTATACGAGTTATTACTCCAACGGTGCTGGGTCAAAATATAAAAGCCAAAGTCGAAACAAATAACGGATTTCTTTCCAAAAACAGATAGTATGCTATTTTCTCTATTGGACAATCAATGCATGCATGTGTGTATGTCTTCAAATCCAAACTGAAGCAATGAGTTGATATTAATGGGCATTGAAATGCATTCTATCTTGTTTTAAGCGATCATAGTTAAAATTGACAGGGTTGTGGTGTTTAAGATAGTTCGCGTGGTCGCTTGAAAAAAGTTTGAATGATACAATTTAATTGGCTTCGTGTTAACCACCAGCACCAAGCCATGCTTTCTTGTTCAAACGCCTGAGAGCCATGCAAAAACGATACATTGTCATACAACACCGTGAAACTGGTGGCGTTTTCTGATCAAGGGGGATAACTTCAATAATTTGATTATTGAGTAAGGCATCAATTATTCCCCTTTGAAGTTGGTGTCTTTTTATGGCCAGATTACTCTATCAATCCACACAAGGCTTCAAATAAGAACAGTATTTACTCATTTGTGTACACACTCTCATATTGAACCATGGTTTTAATTCATAGAGGTATTTAATGATAATATTCACTCATTGGATCTCAAACTCTGATAATTAGGATTTCTTCCTTGGATTTATTTTTTGATATTTATAGGACTTTACAGCATATAAACAGTATTTCAGTGGGATTTTGTCCTTGAATTTGTTTTTTTTTTGCATTGTAAGGACTTTACAAAGTAACAACAATAACAACAACAACAAAAACATCATTACATTGCATGTTTTGTTTGGTAATGAAAGGACTTTATATATCACACCAACCGTATTTTACAGTGGGATTCTATCCTTGGATTTGTTTGTCTGGTATTGCAAGGACTTTATATATCACACCAACAGTATTTTACAGTGGGATTCTATCCTTGGATTTGTTTGTCTAGTATTGCAAGGACTTTATATATCACACGAACAGTATTTTACAGTGGGATTCTATTCTTGGATTTGTTTGTTTGAAAATGCAAGGACTTTATTTATCACACCAGCAGCATTTTACATTGGAATTCTATCCTTGGATTTGTTTGTCTGGTTTTGTTAAACTATACTTCACAACAACGGTATTTAAGAGTGGGATTCTATCCTTGGATTTGTTTGTCTGGTAATGCAAGGACTTCATATATCACACCAACAGTATTTTACAGTGGGATTCTATCCTTGGATTTGTTTGTCAGGTATTGTTAAACCATACATCACAACAACAGTATTTTACAGTGGGATTCTATCCTTAGATTTGTTTGTCAGGTTTTGTTAAACTATACTTCACAACAACCGTATTTTACAGTGGGATTCTATATGGATTTGTTTGTTTGGTAATGCAAGTACTTCATATATCACACCAACAGTATTTAACAGTGGGATTCTATCCTTGGAGTTGTTTGTCTGGTATTGCAAGGACTTTATATATCACATCAACAGTATTTTACAGTGGGATTCTATCCTTGAAATTGTTTGTCTGGTATTGTAAGGACTTTATATATCACACCAACAGTATTTTACAGTGGGATTCTATCCTTGAATTTGTTTGTCTGGTATTGTAAGGACTTTATATATCACACCAACAGTATTTTACAGTGGGATTCTATCCTTGAATTTGTTTGTCTGGTATTGTAAGGACTTTATATATCACACCAACAGTATTTTACAGTGGGATTCTATCCTTGAATTTGTTTGTCTGGTATTGTAAGGACTTTATATATCACACCAACAGTATTTTACAGTGGGATTCTATCCTTGAATTTGTTTGTCTGGTATTGTAAGGACTTTATATATCACACCAACAGTATTTTACAGTGGGATTCTATCCTTGAATTTGTTTGTCTGGTATTGTAAGGACTTTATATATCACACCAACAGTATTTTACAGTGGGATTCTATCCTTGGATTTGTTTGTCTGGTATTGTAAGGACTTTATATATCACATCAACAGTAAGTGGGACTTTATATATATCACACCAACAGTATTTTACAGTGGGATTCTATCCTTGGATTTGTTTGTTTGGTATTGTAGGGACTTTACATCACATCAACAGTATCACTGTTATACCGAGTCAAGGATAGTCAGGCCATCATAATTTTGTCATTCATTTGGAAGACTAGCTATCATAGAAAGAAGTCTCCATGGCGTAGTGATTAGATTTCCAAACACCAGAACTTGTTTAAGTGGGTTCAAGTCCTGATGATGGCATTTTGGCTTTTCATTCATGGTAGTTTCCTTTGTATCTTACTGAACACCGGTGGGATTATATCCAGCTTGAAAAGACCTTATGGGAAATCAAGTTTGATATCTTCCTCCATCATTTTGAGCTGGATATATCAACACTATAGTACTATCTCTCACAAGACACTGTTGGTAAAAGGGTTACAACCAACTCAGAGAGGGATCTCAGGACAATGTTTGTGTCAAACCTGGCTAACGGTTCATAATGACTCAACCCTTACAGCCAATTAGGTTTTTTGTCTAATTTCATCATCTAAGAGCTTTATGATTATCAGGAGGTTCTGCATGGCTCGTGGCTTTGATTGTGGAATTGCATCTTCGAGGTTCTCGGTTTGAGTCCCACAAGTGCGGTCGACTTTGAGGTAGCATATTTTATCAAGTCACTTTGGAGCCTTAGTTTAGTACTGATATATTAAATGAAAGCCATAGGAGTGACTAATATAATACTGTCATAGTATCATACCCACACAAACAATATGAGCATGGAAGCAGTTAAGAGGAGACCCAAAACATTGACACTTTCATACATTGTCCAATCTATCTTTTCAAAAAGGAAAATTTGATCATTATTGTTCACTTTTACTAAGTTTTTGATTTACATATGTTGTATGGCTTTTAAATATGTAAAGAATACCAGAATTGTAGCTGCTGCGAAATACAAGTTAGATCTTTTCTTAAATGGAAGATAATACATATTTCTATTGGCAAATAACAAGTAAAAATGAAAATGATCTCCCTTACCAATAATGATATTACATGATATCTCATAGCAAACAGACATTTGCATCATCTTTGATGATAATAACGCCTATTAACTTATCATACCATTTCTGCTTTTTAAAGTATTCTTTTCAATGAGACATGTACGTAATCATTTAAGCCATGAACTTCATTTTGTTGTTTTGAGATATAAGAATACATTTTTTTGATATGTTTGCGGTTTCGAAGATCAGTGTTTCATAAATAACATGTGATCATCATTACTTTTGCCACCATCATCTGCCATCATTATTTCCATCATCAAAACTTTTTCAAGTGAGGTTGAAAAGTTTTACCACATATCTGGCTCAACCACATACTTGTACTTTCAGGATAAAGGGTAAAAATAAAGATAATGCAAATTGCGTTTACATGTTTAATATCTTTAACTATTATAGCAAAGATGAATCCATCTTAAATCCTTCTACAGAAAAGGACAACAAAACATCTGGTTAATGTAAGATCCTTCACCGGTTACATATTTATCATTTACACTTTCAGCATTTGGATAGTGTTGGAAAAAATGGTTGTATTGATAACTATTTCAACTGTCAAATTGCAAATCACAATAGTTTCTAACCAATATTGTACAGAAAAAAATTGTTTCAGGCCTTTTTTACCATCTGCTATTGCTTTCAATTTGGACCGGTATGGAGACTGGTTAACAGAGTGATGGTCATAATTAACTCAAAAGCTAAACACCAACCACCAAACTGTAGAAAGGCCGTTTATAGAAACTGAACCCTTGATATACTTATTTTAATGTAAGAAAAGTACCTTCAAGAGGTCATTGTATCAAAAACTATAAATCGAGGGTTCAACGCAAGACTATAGCAAGTGCTTCATAAACATGAAGCACTTGCTATAGTATTGTGCTGAACCATTGAAATCTAATCTTGGTCATTAACTGTACATGGTACAAAGTCATCCATCTGCTGGTGTTTGAAAACATCACAGCAAACATTTAATATCATAATTAGGGAACATAACATATGTTATTTCTATCCTTCGGGCTGGGACTGGTTCTTGAGTATCCAGGCATCGGCTGGGCCAATACGGGTAATAAATCACTACCACGGTACCGTCTTTAATTAAAAAACTACAAGTATGTGAAAAGGTTTGCACACACTTATCAACTAGATTTGTAGGATATCTTTTCTTTATTCAATACATAACAATCTCCAACTTTTAATCTCAGGCATTCATCCCAAATGATGTTAATTTCAGCTTTTGCCAAGCTGCAGTTACATCATTTTGGGAAAAACGAGTAATGTGTACATATTTATTCAAAGGGAAAGCACAATAATCAAGTATCTGTATAACAGCGAGTAATTTGAAATGAAGTTTCAGAGAAACACTTTCTACCTATCCCAGCTCTATCTCCCACAATGGTGTTTACAGCTCTACGCCGACTCCAGATTTCTCACATACTGTTTCCTGGACGAATGCTCGCTGGTTTCCGGCAGGCACCTGTTGATGGGTGTCCAGACTGGTTCCCCAACAAAGTAGCGACGAGCCTCGATGTAGTTCTGTTAATGAAAAATAGCTGAATTCAGCGCTTATTCTTTCCTAAGTTATGTAATTCTTTAAACAAGAAAGATCTAAATTCAGTGCTCGTTTTTCCCTAAGCTTGAACATTTATCAAAATTATTTAAGATAAAGTTTAACTGTCAACAGTGTTTCAGTTAATGTAAGATTTTCCTGAGTTTAACAGTACTAGGCAATACTAGGTCAGACTGTGCCTTGCCAAAAGGCACTCCTACACATAATAAAACCAGTGTCGCTGGTGAAGATTGAATCCAGGACCTTGTGTCACATGTCCTCCTACTCCCTAACCTTTGGGCCATGTAGGGCCCTTCAAAATTTCATTAAAAATTTCACTTATATAAATTTAATAAAGCTTTTCGCCAAGCAGGGCAATATGATCAATTGATTTTAACACCTCTATAAATACAGTCTAACTTGTGTTAAGCAGCCACCCTTTTAAGCAGCCAACCTGCCTTAAACAGCCACTACAGCAAGTCCCATTGTTAGATTTATAGTGTAAATCAATTTGTGTTAAGCAGCCAACCTGTCTTAAACAGCCAATTTACTCTGTCCCATAGGCTGGCCTCTTAATACAAGTTTGACTGTACAACTATTGAGGCAAGAGACTATATCATTGGTATGCAAATCACATATCCCTCCCTGTGACCAAGTGCTTAAGGAGTCCACCTCGGAATGGGGAGGTCGAAGGTTCAAGAATCACGGGATACATTTGTCTGGAGAATGTTTCTCATGGTTTTTACAAAATGGCCAGTTCGTGAGCCGCGAACTAGTTATATCTAAAGGTTACTGACTTATGTCCCCTTTGCGCCTGGCATACTGATAGGAGTTGGGAGGTACTTGGTATAATCAGTGAAGTGTCTTAAACCATTACCAAACAATAACAACATTAGACCAGTTTGTTGCAGACAAATCTTGCAAACATTGTGGGAAAAGGAGAAATTGCTCTGAATGAGCAATTTCTCCGTTTCCCACAATGCTTTCTGCCCTATCAGAAGATTATTTTCCAATTAATTTCATCACATTTTGAAAAGTCATGTGCAAACTCTTTCAATTTGGGACAGTCGAAAATTTGCTGTTTGGTAAAGGTTAAAAGCCTAACTGGCTGGCCCTTTCAATAGGGTAAGAGGTAGTTGGTATAATCAGTAAAAAGTGTCAAAAAATCCAAACTGGGGCCCGCCCTTTTATTGGGGGTGACACCATAATAAACAAAACCATCACTTACATTCTCATCCAGGGTGAACCTGTGGAAAATCCCCGCGGGCAGGATGATCAGGTCTCCCTTGAGCAGTTCGATGCGGATCCACTGGTCCTGTTTGTCCCGAACATCAAAGTATCCACTTCCCCCTGTACACAGGCGGATCTCCTCGTCGCTATGGATATGCTCTTCAAAGAACATCTTAATCTAAAAAAAAACATAGCAATGTTAGCACAGTCTTTTAATCTTATTTTTTTTAATTTATAGGCAATAGAAAAACACCAGCAGCAGACATCTTAAGAAAAAGTGTTATAAAAGAACACATTACTTTGGTTAGTCTAAAAAGCCATGGGAACGAAGTCTTTCAACCTATTTTTTTTCATTTCACATTTATAGACAATTTAAAACACCAGCAGCAGACAACTTAAGAAAAATGTTATAGAAGAATGCATTGCTTTGCTTAATCTAGAAAGCCATGATAACAAAGGCTTTCAACCTCTTTTTATTTTTACATTTATAGACAATTTAAAACGTCAGCAGCAGACAACATAGGCAAAAGGTAACAAAAAAGAGATTTCTTATATCGGTAAGTGAATTCCACAGATAAATTTACACAAAAGCATTTACTTTTTGTAACAGTTTTATCGATAAAATACAATGACCTTTTTGACATGTGAACTATGATATTCGAAACATGTTCTGTTCCTTTGGTGAGCCTCCTTTGCTAACACCGTTTTTCCATAACTACTGAAGAATTGATGAAATGACATAAAACTGAGCAAAGAAATTGACTTTCCTTAAAATGCATTCAATTGTTCAAAGCAAAACTATGTTTGTATGGTGTTTAACATGTATCAACAGTTTTTTTAGTTATGTAACAGCTTTCCACAAGTACTAAGCTAGGTCTTTGACATGACTCGGCAATGGTCACTCCTTCTACAAAACCAGAGGTGTCTGTGGGGCTTGAATCCAGGACCTCGGAGTTCCAAGTCCGCCACCTTAACCACTTGGCCACACAAGACCCTAATGCAAAAACTATAGTAAGTGATTCACAAACATGATTTTGAAACACTTACTTAAGTCTTGCACTTAACTCTCACACTGAAAATCATTATTATGTATTGAAAAATTCACATTCTTTAAAAAATGGTAGAGAAAACCCCCATCAACCACATACCTTTTCCTCGTAGTTTGGCAACTTTTCTTTGGAACAGGTCAGACAATCTTCATATGTATATCCACGTTCCTTACGGATCTTCTGCAGAAGTTCGTTGTTGTCGTAGTCATCTCCCTCAATCTGAAAAAAAGTCTTATTGTATTGTCTTATAGACCTTTTTTGTATAGGGTTTAATGTTGCGCATATAGTTTTTTAAAATATATTTCAACTATCCTTTCTTTCACCAGTTCCAGGCGAGGACTCTGAAGTGACTTGCCAAAAGACCTCCAACGAAACACGTGATAAGGGTAGGGGTTTGGACCAGGAACCCTCGTGTTACAAGTTCACAACATTTACTACCGAGTCACATAGCATGCCAAGGTATGTTAGTAAATAATTTGAGGGTTCAGTGCAAGATTAAAGAATGCAATTCAATTGGGTGAAGGGCTTCTATAGTCTTGCATTGAACTCTTGAATCAATCTTGAATTATTCTAAGAAACCAAAAGGGTTTTAAAAACTCTTGGGATATAGTTAATTTTCTAACCTCTCTTTGCTTTTTTCCCAGTCGTAAGCTGTTTCTTCAAATAAGAACCAATCATGATTTGCCATATGGGCAGCGGCTAAAAGATATTTTCTTAGCTTTTTTGGCATATGATCTACAGGTGAACCCATAAGAATATGAGAAGGAAAATCGATTAGGGTTGGTCCTTTTAAAGAAGTTCTTTTTCCAATAGGGGTTGATTTTTTCACAATAGAGTCTTCGCTGAAAAAGCACATTTTTTTTTCTTAGGCTAAAACTTAAAGACATTTCCATCTCAGCAAGTATGAATATAAGTGAATAATGCCAATGCATTTAAACTGAAAAAGTGTTGAAAAGGTGTTAAACCTAGATTATGATAATATAAATAGAAATAATAATCATAATCACAACCATAACAATAATAACGACAATAGAAATATCAAAAGAAATCATGATAACAATGATAACAATCTAATACACAGACCCTTTACCTCGGCGAAAAATTCTTAGGGCCTTCAGTTTCTAGCCCTTTTCACTGAATCAAATTTCCCCCAAAGTAAAGGAAGAAACTAATGCATTTTCTCCCTGGATGAAAAATAACCTTCCTATATTACACAAACTGGGTATCACGTCATTCAATTTAAATGTTCATGTTTTTGAAACCTCCTTATTCACATAAAGAATATCATATTACCGTAATTACCATGAACCCTTGATTTTACTCTAGTTTTCGTGCATTACAGGTATAAAGTTTCAAGACCATACTAAGCCGAAATTGTTTCAACTTTACTACTTTTGATCATCTATATTATGGGTTTGCATGTACATGTAGACTCAATGTTTCTATGCTGTCACATATTCAGTGGGCGGAATATAATAACTCAATACAAATGTATATATTCTGTGTTTATTGTTTCGCATCTACTCTCAGACTCCTCTACAAGTATACAGGTATGGTATTATAAAGAGCTATGAAATGTATATATCGACCTATAAGACAATAGTGTAAATGCTCTGTGCACATGTATAGTAGAATACATCACAGGTTATATTAGAACTTACCAGTGTTTTAAATAACCTTATGGGGTAACCAGGTGAAAAAACATGTGTTCAAATTCTAGATTGTGTCTAATTTTAGCAAACTCAGTTGATAAAGATGCACATACCTTGGCAGAGTGGTTAACCCATTACCAAACAATAATAATATTTGACCTGTTTGTTGCAGACAATTCTGGAAAACATTATGGGAAAATGAGAAATTGCTCTTAACGAGAAATTTCTCCTTTTCACAAAATGTATCCTGCCGAATCAGATGTTTATTTTTCAATTTGATCACATATTGAAATATCGTCAGCAAACTCTTAAAATTGGGACAGATGAGATTTTGGTGTTTGGTAATGGTTTAAGGATATAGTTTTAAATGTTTTTTTCAATTAACAACGCTCATTCTTGAGCTTTTGTGTTCATGTGCCCTTAATAACCTACTTATTTTCAAAATGTGTCTTGTTTGATACAATAAAAACGGACCCATTCCCAATTGAATAAACTGACTAATTTTCCCAATAAAATCTATCTTTGAATTCAGTTATTCTTAAAAAATTCCCAATTTAAGAGAAAAATGCTGTCATTTTGCCCAATTTGTTCGGCACCGGGCCCAATCCTAGCAGGCCTGCTTTAATTAAGGAATGCTCAAGAGGTTGAATCTTTACTTGAAGCCTGAATTAAATCATCTTCAATATGAACAAGGAAGGAAAATTTAAAGTCTCAAAGGCTGAAATCAGGACCAGGCCTAAAATAAGCAGGCATGTACTAGGAGGCAATGGGCGCACACTTTCACAAATATCTACAAACTGTTACTAGGGGAAGGGGCCATAACCCATATGGATATGCAATCTGAACACATCGGGTTTATCCAATAAAAACACCTCTGAAATAATAAGGATGACGCCATATTGTTTCCCGCGAGAATGACGTCACTTTACTTTCGTTTTTTTAAATAGATCTTAAATGTGAAATCTTAAGAGTCGTTAAATTTGATTAAGAAAACAACTATACATGTGACAACAACAGTTTCGCCATTTGGTATGAGTTACTGGTAAAAAACGATTTGTCAGGATGTCCAACACATTGAACTACTTAACGTGCACGCTTAGAAAATGTGTTAATTGGTGGATGCCGATTTACCCGAAAAATGTAACCCTACACTTATATCCGAGGTGTATTTCACAGCTCACGGAAATACCGGAGTAGTTCCGATTGATGGATATGGGGAGGAGCACACTCTTTAGTGTGGGTGGGTGGGGGGCTATGGGATATACTCTTAAAAGAGGGAGGGGTCAAATTGTTAAAAGGGAAGGGGACACATTCTTACAATGCTGAAGAGGGGAAGCAACTTTTAATAGAGGGGAAGGGACCATCTTACTAAGCCTGATGGGTACATTATAACTTAGGGAGGGGCATACTCTTACAACAGGGAAGGGGACACATCTTACACACAGAGGGTAAAGAGCTTACAAAGGGGGCACACACTTACTGGAAGGAAAACTGATATGGTAAGGGAGGGGCACATTCTATCATGGGTGACATGCACTTACTAGAAGGGAAGCCATAGGCGGGCACATTCTTACACTGTGTTAAAGGGGGAATATTCTTCCTTGAGGGAAGGGGACACATCTTACTAGATGGTAAGGGAGGGGCACATTCTATCAACGGGGATATCAGTCAAAATAATTTGGCGTTTAGATTGCCTTTAATTTTCTGATGGGTTAAGTGAGATATTGCCTGATGAGAAAAGTTCTTTATATTTCCTGATCACATCAAGTTAGTTTGACTAACTACCACTGGGGATATGAGCTTGCAAGACTGAAGGGAATCCGGAAGGGGGCAAAAAAAAATACATTCTGTGGTAAAGGGGCATATTCTTACTGGTACCGTATTCTTACTAGGTGGTGAAGGAGGGTGTTTTAACTACAAAATCTATAAATCTTTCAACAAAACTTTCAATTGAAATGATTTATTATTTCACCATTATGACAAACTGACATTGGGACCATGAGTAAATGGAAGGGCATTCGTTAAAGTAGGGAGGGTATATATATCACAAATAAAATAAGAGACAAGATATACCGCCATATTATCTTAACCCTTTCCCAAACAATAACGACATTTGGCCACTTTGTTGCAGACGACTTTAGAAAACATTGAGGGAAAAGGAGAAATTCCTCATGACTAGCAATTTTTCCTTTTCCCACAATGTTTTTTGGCCTATCAGAAGATTATTATCCAATTTAGGGCGACATTGGTGCAGGGGTAGAGCGTCGGGCTCTTGTACCGAGGGTCCCGGGTTCGAATCCCCATTAGGCGGGGTGAAAATTTCCGGGACTAACCCACAAACCGGCGCGATTACTGGTTTAGTATCCAGGAAGCAGTCATCGAGAGTGGCTTTGAACAAGCTTTAATTAGCTTCCTTCACAATCGCTGTAAAACAAATACGGAGAAAAAAAAAAAAAAAAAAAAAAAAAAAATTTCGTCACATTTTGAAATGTCGTCGGCAAACTCTTTCAATTAGGGACAGTCGCAAATTTATTGTTTGGGAAAGGGTTAATTCTTATCTTCCCCATGCTTGCAACCCAAAATAAACAACCTACTTTTTAACCCCTGCTTTTGTTAATCATATAATCAACAATAACAATAATTTCAGACACAACCAATCTCCTAAAGTAGAATATTACTTTTCACCAGTTTGAATTGTCGTCTGTTTTTGCTTCCAATTTGGGCCAGTCAATTAAGACACCTGTAAAACTTTAGAATATCGAATTAAGCTCTTACCTTGAAATACAAAACGCCCAACTTTTCCAGTGTCGAGAGTTCCACGGGTACGGGCGGATCTCGCTGGTGAGGATGTCGCTGATCTACATCCGTCTTATCGTCCATATACCATGCCGCCACCATTTTGGGTTTCGTTAAAGTATGGACGTAGATCTAGTTCACGAACAACGTGTGTGTAGTGGATAACTCGACTCTACACGACTGACTGGATGTGGTACGAATCTGAGTACGAAAACTGTCTGCGTAGTTGTTGTTGTCTCGGATGTAGGTCATATAAAAAAAGGCTCCTTCTTTTCCCTTTTTGATACAATTGTCAGTGCAGTACCGATTGAAAAGGGAGTTCACTGCGTAGGGGAATGCTCATTAACCCGTTACCAAACAATAACGATATTCAGAGACATAGATAACAGACTCTGTTATCTATGTCTCTGCGATATTCAACCACTTTGTTGCAGACGACTCTGGAAATCATTGCTGGAAAAGGAGAAACTGCTCGTAAGGAGCAACGCTTCCTCTTCCCACAATTTTTTCTGCCTTATCAGAACATTATTTTCCAATTTCATCACATTTCGAAATGTTGTCTGCACACTATTTAAGATTGGGACAGTCGAACATTTGGCGTTCGGTAAAGGTTTAAATCTGTTTAACCTGTTTGAACTAACGTGGCCTTGACATTTAAACGGGCCTACACCTGTTCATACGTAAGGCGTCCTCTCTGGTTCACAAGATTTTAGATTTCCATCGTTTTAAAAACTATTAACTCTAGTCTTTACTTTGTAAGATTTGACTTTAACCCAGAAGGATGTTGTAAATATGTCCATTTGTTATCGGAATTTAAGCCATTATGGCAAGTGTTCTCGTAAGTGGTTGTCTTACGTTAGTCATGATCTGTGAATGATGGTTTTTTTTTCAACATTTGGACATTTATTGTACTTCGAAGGCTTCATTCAATAAGTAATAGCCTTCGAGACCAAAAATTTGGACTAGTCTTACGTAATACAAATGGTTCTTCCCAATCACAACTGCTCGGATTGTAGTCCAGATTTCTGGTCTAGAAGGCTATTGCTATATTGAATGTCGCGAAGCTCGGGATGATAACCTGAGAAATGCCCGTTTACATTGGATAAATACCCGATGAGTTCAAATGAATACCCGTTCAGATTCAAACTCCTCACAGTAATCTCCCTTTATGGGGATGATGATCTCCCTTTATGGGGATGATGCAGCGCAATCTGAGCACATCGGGTTTATCCAATAGAAAACACCTCTGAAATAATAGGGATGACGCCATATTGTTTCCCGCGAGAATGACGTCACTTTCTTTCGTTTCTAAAAATAGATATTGAATGTAAAATCCAAAAGTCGTTAAATTTGATTGAGGAAACAAGTATACATGTCACAACAACAAGTTCGCCATTTGGTATGAGTTACTGATCAAAAGTGATTAAAAAGGATGTCCAACACTTCCATACACATTGAACTACTTAACATGCACGCGTAGAAAAGGTGTTCATCGGCGGATGCCGATTTACCCGAAAAATTGTAACCCTACACTTATATCCGAGGTGTATTTCACAGCTCACGGAAATACCCGAGTAGTTCCGATTGGATGCAGCGTAGCAAGGGGAGATTACTGTGAAGAGTTTGGTTCATATTTGGATCTACCCAGCCGACACAGTCTTTATGGGGCGTAAAATTATGAATATTCATCGATCATACCGGGCATCGTAGTGAAACCGAAAATAAAAAAACTGCTCTTACTTAACCCTTCTAGTGCTGGAACCGACTTCTTGCTTATGCAAACAGGTTAGATCCATGCCAGTCGCCAAGTAAATTGGTGGCTGGCCTTTGATCTAAGCTCTTTTCTTCACCGAGAATCGTTAACATTCCTCATCAAAAATAAGCAGATAGCTAAGGTTTTGGAAAGCAGACGACACAAAAATCTATTTTTAATTTTTTTCAAAGTAGATCTACATCTGAGATGGCACAACTTTATTAATGAACGTAATGTTTCACGAGGTCCTAAATATAAAACATGGTTATACATTTTCCGCAACATTTTATTTGTTGTATCAACCTTATTGAATGGTTATGCTATCCGCGGGTATGCGATTGTTCTTGTAAAGTTTTTACGGAAGTCAAGATTGACAGTCAGGGTTTCAGGGGTTTTCCTTGACCATTTGATTTATGCTAATTTGCGCGACTTTTACCCCATTACATATGAAGTTTTGAATGAAAAATAATTCTCTTTATGGGTCATATTAAGGAATGGGGGACATATACGAGAAATTCAATTTCATTGAATAAACCAGATGAGTTCAGATTGGGAGAACCCTGGATAATAGCAATCGGTTTGTCACCTTTCATCATTTGAGTCGAGTTTCTGAATCACCAAGGAAACTTTCAAACCAATCTGAACACATCGGATTTAACCAATAGAAACACCTCTGAAATAATAGGGCAATCGCAACTACTCGGGTAATTCCGTGAGCTGTGAAATACACCTCGGATATAAGTGTAGGGTTACAATATTTCGGGTAAATCGGCCCCGGCGATTAACACCTTTTCTAGGCGTGCAAGTTAAGTATTTCAATGAGTATTGAAGTGTTGGACATCCTTTTAAATCATTTTTATCGGTAAATCATACCAAATAGCGAAATTATAAGCTGTGACATATATAGTTGTTTTCCTTAATCAAATTAAACGACTTTTTAGATTTCATATTTAAGATCTATCTTTGGAAACGAAAGTAATTCCGCGGGAAACAATATGGCGTCATCCCTATTATTTCAGAGGTGTTTTCATTGGATAAACCCGATGTGTTCAGATTGATAATAGGGATGACGCCATACTCCAAGGTCGAATTCAATGATGTTAAAATCATTAATACCATACAATAAGAATTCGATTAATTTGTCAAACTAAAAGACGAATATAACTTATATAACTTTTATTAAATGTAAACATAAAAGTGAGTATTTATGAATGAATACATCATTTTTCATTCCATATAACATTTGCACTTGCAACCATATATACATAATATTACCTGCATTATCGAAACTGAAAGTCATATTTTCATATGCACAGAAATTATGATACCAGCATATCGCATCGCAATACAAAGTACTCCATCAACGGAACCAATGTCTAAAAAGGTACTTTTTTCAGTTATATGAATAAAAAATACCTTTTCTATTTATTAGATTTTAAGAAAAATTAGATGCGAATTATGTAGATGGAGCAATTCTAAAAGAGGTCTCTTTGTAAGTCTTTCATCTTAAACGTCATTTCAAAGTAATATTTTTCAAGGAGAAAAAAAGGATCCAAAGTAAACATGACTTCAGAATGGCACATGAAAGATAGAAAAACGAAAAGGCGGTAATACTTTAGATAACGAATACGATAATGAAGACAGCTAAACAGACAAATGTTATCTTAATATTAACAACAACAAAAATGTATGATAGAAGCTATGGTACAATGATGTAAACAACGACACTGCCGATGATGATCACATTGATAACAATGATTACATTGAAATAGATTGTACAAAAGAAAATATGATAGTTGAATAAATGTTTATTTAATAGACATGACAGTAAATAGTGATTAAATGCGTATTTTGTATACAAAAGATGCATCCTGTTCATTTCGAGGAGTTGACATCAGAAAATATGCGATATCCATATTGCGTGTATCATTGGCATTATACAAATACTTTTTAAATGCATCAGGATATATCCACGTTCTATCTTCAACTTCAACCTTTGCAACTGTTCCTTCTTGGAACACATTCTCGTTTATTTCAACACGGGAACGCTAAACTTTAATTAAACTGGTCCATGGGATGGTAATTAGAACTGTAATAATAAACAAATCATGGACCAATGCTTCTCTATTCTACAATTGTTTATCTTGCACAGACCTTTATTTTTATAAACTTATAAACAGGTTCAGAAAGAAGCTTGTGAATGTGTAAATCTACTCCTTTTTCAGAACAAAATACGCATTTTCTGCATCGCCTGTAGAGGACATTTCATCTGACCTTGTCGCAGATTCGCCATCCGAAACCTTTACTTCCGGTTCTTTCAGCACTTCCGGTTGTTGACTGGTGCGGAAGTTTTCGTTCTGTAGAACGAAATAATCGTGACCGCTAACGGAACTATCACGACCACAATCGAACACATCCGAATTTGTAGTTTCCGGTACCCTCAAACTTTTGACCGCACCATTTAATTTGTCGCCCTTTGCTACTCCATTTGTTGGCTTACGTTGTTGTTCTGTTTGGTCTACTTGACGTTCGAGTTCAAGATGATTATACACATGTTCTTCTGGTGGTGTCACAGCGGTAGGGCTTGAAAACGTTATATCAGTATATTCTTGTTGGATTTTCATTTTGGTACCCGGCTGTTTACTTATGGCAGGGTTTGGTGTACCATTATCTCCTGATGGTTGCTGATCTTTCACTGCATCTGATTGGTCTATGTAAGTATACATACCCTCCGTGTCATCATCTACTCCTTTGGTGTTCGGTTCGCTCACATAATGTACGATGTTATTTGAAGTTGGCGAATCGTGTCGCACGGAGCGTAAGTGTTTGGCTAGGACCTACAGAGAAAGAATTCGAAAGACATGTGGTGTGAGAGTTTAATTGGATATTAATGCAACTGACCAGTCACCAATACGCCTCGATTTGAATATTCATACCAGTTTACACAATGAAATGGTTTACAAAATTCTGACAAGCAAATGCACTTTGGCTCGTAAATATTGTTTTCAATGGCTCTATTTGTGAAAACAACTCCGACAAATATTGTGGCGGGGTTTTGTCGACTGGTCAATTGACGAAAATGTCATTGGTGCTGTTAAGTAGTTGAGATCCGACAATATTGACGCGAGTGATACTTTTACGAAATGTTTATAACATGCAACTTATAATAAACAGTGTACGGAAAACTTTGCAAACGATACAAGGTATCAGATGAAACTGATATAGATTAAAGATACAGGAACCAGTTTATGAGAAAACAATACATGTATAGTAAATGGTGTATTATCAAACATTGGACTCTGCAAAAACGATCCACATTAACAACAATGTACAATAACGGATACTGCAACGTTTGTTGAATGTTTATGCATGTTTTAGGGCCCAATGCATTGTTAAAGATAATAAACTGGTACATGTATATAAGTATACGAACACCACAACTGATCAGCATTTTTCACTGAACGGGTGTGATTGTGTCTTTGAGGGGTTTACTTGCACTAAATACACATTATTGAATATTTGATGCACAATCGTATCTACTCGGCAATCCCGTCACAAGTCGGTAGATATACCTCGTAAGCAGTTCATGAATACACCAGAAATCCTGGGGTAATTCGGCTGTTTTCCGACGGATAACTCACATGATTACAACATACACACAGGCACTATATATTTATGTAAATACACACACATTGGTTATATATCACAATTGAATGGGTTTTTTAAATCATGTTTTCATATAAGATTATCATATCAACACATCTTTGTTCCATATTTTCTCAATCGAATCTTCTCGGTAATCACCGGCTTGTGTCGGGAATTGCCGAGTAGACACAATTGCAAACGGACATGCCCTTCGTCAATGACCTACTTTCAAAATGGCTCCTCATTACCTCTGAGGTTATTTTAAGAAATTGCCGAGGTGTTCCGAAT
Organism: Cerastoderma edule; assembly: GCA_947846245.1. Taxonomy (NCBI): domain Eukaryota; kingdom Metazoa; phylum Mollusca; class Bivalvia; order Cardiida; family Cardiidae; genus Cerastoderma; species Cerastoderma edule. The sequence goes on from OX401420.1 coordinate 13,620,465, forward strand.
GATTTGATGCATTTAAGTATCAATGCAACATACACACCTTCTTTGTTACCCGATCGGATGACAGTCCTTCGGTTGGCTTCTTGGTACTTGTAAAACATCTGTAAATAGTTTCATGTTAGAGTCTGAGAGAAGTATAGCAAGATTTCAGTTACGTATGCTACCAAAGCTTATAGTCTTGCTAAATGGTACAAATAAAAAAAAAAACGTGCCAGTTTATAGCTTTACCATCCCTGTTAAGCATAAAGCTAGTATCTTCTCCGTGGTTAAAACGGGTGGCATTTTGATTTCGATGACACAAAGACAATCTCAATCAAGTTGGGGTAAGATTCTTCTTAAGTTAAGTAATAATTGACAGATCAAACTAACGATATTCCATTATTTGATGCAATCAATCCGAGGTGAAGAAATTCGTTAAACTAGTATATTTTTTTCTTTTAAAAGAAATAAAAACAGCAATTGGAATAAAGACCACTTTACGACTTTTATATGTATTCAAACTGGTTTTCATAGTTTCATGCCGTGGCAATTGATATAGCTATGCATGGAGGCTGTGTGTTTATTCCAGCAGCAACAAATTCATGTTTAATTCTAATCCCTGCAGAATTTAGAAATAAGTCAAGATCAAACTTACAGTTTTCCAGTTCGCTTAAAATACAATGCCAAAAGACACAGTATTCCTACCAGCACGCCGACTATGAATGACGTCACGGCTATAATGGCGGTCGTTGCCTCGCTATGACCTTGACCTACGTCAGGCGCATCGCGTTGTCTTTCTGTAAAATTTTCAAAACATGCTGTCAATAATTTTAGGAAAATTTGCTTCACGGGGAGTTAGTAGGCAACGCATGTCGGGACTGATGTTTGGATTCGAAAATTGACACTGTAAACTTAATATAATATATAGAAATAATGACGTCTCTCATATAGTGTAGTAGACTATGTTTCCTTTGTTGCCAAATAGTTGGTTTACAAAGACTATCAATAAACGGGAAAAGGAATTTAAAGGATACAATGATGTATAAAATCTGTCTGTGTCAATCAGATAACTTTAAAGTTATAAATGGTAGATCTTTGGGTAAATGATAGAGGACCAAGATCTATTTTAATTGATGTTCATGCTGTTTTACAAAATTACCGGAAACCAGAGACCTAGAACTTTTGACATACGTTAACCGAATTTTGCCGTGTTAAGCCACACATCTTTTTCTATAAACTGGTGAATATGTATGTCCAAAAGGCTTGTTTTGTCTGGATATTTAAGGTTAATTGGAACTAGCCTAGTTTTGGCGGATCCAGGGCAGCCGAAGGAGCCACAGGTTTAGACATTTATCCGGTATCAAACAGTAAACGGTATGTTATGACATGAAGTTATAATGGATAAACCATGCACTGATGAAAGGCTTTGACAACTCACCTGTAATCGGAGGAGACTCATCAGATGTGATCGATGACGAACTAGTGGAGATAGTGGTTGATTGTGATGCTGCTGATGATGGTTTTGGCGTACTTGCGGAAGGTGGGGAAGTCGTTATTTCTGACGTCAATGAAGACGAATCACTTGATGCTCTAGAAGCAAATGTGGATGGTGTAGAAGTAAATGCTGAAAGTATATCAAAAGTAAACGCTTAATGAGATAAGCGATACTTAGGACACTCTTGAGGATAACATTCTGACTTTCAACCATCAACAAACTTGAGGTTGGTGAGTGAGGGAAAAGTTAGGCTAGGGAAACAAGTTTAGGAACCTGATTGACACATCTTGACCGAGATAAATGGGTATTATGATTTACTAAAATTCCATTAATCAGTTTCTTAAAGGTTTCGATTTCTGTATGTCCGATTCATTGTTTTTCATTGTAAAAAATACGGCAGAACGTAGAAAAAGAGAACGACTATTTTTCTACATTAAGTTAACCATGGCCTACATCTTATGCGTTCAGTTAAGTTTCACACTTAGAAGAATTCAGATTAAGTCATCATTCATCCATATAATGATTAACGAACAGTTGGACCTTACCTGACCGTATACTTAGAATTAGGATCATTATAAACCAACAATTGAACTAACCTGACCGTATACTTAGAATTAGGATCATTATAAACCAACAATTGAACTTACCTGACCGTATACTTAGAATTAGGATCATTATAAACCAACAATTGAACTTACCTGACCGTATACTTAGAATTAGGATCATTATAAACCAACAATTGAACTTACCTGACCGTATACTTAGAATTAGGATCATTATAAACCAACAATTGAACTTACCTGACCGTATACTTAGAATTAGGATCATTATAAACCAACAATTGAACTTACCTGACCGTATACTTAGAATTAGGATCATTATAAACCAACAATTGAACTTACCTGACCGTATACTTAGAATTAGGATCATTATAAACCAACAATTGAACTTACCTGACCGTATACTTAGAATTAGGATCATGATAAACCCAGGATTGACCTTACCTGATGCCGGATCAGACCTATCAGACGTCATTGTTGACGACATGATGGTATCAGTGGTTAAATCTGCCGTTAGTGTGGTGGACGGTGAGTTATAATCTGGACAGGTACACGTAGATGGTGCTGTAGGTGCTGGGGTTGTGGAAGTGACTCGTCCATTTGGTGAATCGCCAGTACACAAATTACTTATATCTGTGTCTCGAAGAATATTAGTAAGCTGATTTCGCCTACAGCCGTAGCTCGTTGGCACATATAGAGTTAGCAGTTCCAATTTTACCGAATGATTCACAGAGACACACACTGAAACAGAGTAAACATAAAACATGGGAATGAAAAACAGTCACAAAGGAGAACTGTTTCATTAATTCATCTTTCTTTTCTTTTTCTTTTTTCTACTTTTTAAAAATGAGAGTTTTTATTTTAAATGTCATCTGACAAGAATCAAATAATTATTCATGATTACATGTATTTCATTCTGCTGCAAATTAACATCCGACAAAATAACAAACAACAAGATGTATGGTGTTTCTACGCTTCTTTTGACATTGATGTTTTCGTCATATAGTATTTGCGGGTCAATGTACTGTATGTATGTAATCAAACTCACATTTAACTCGACATGAGTTATAGTAAGTCATAATACGTAGCAATGCGTTGTAAAAAGAATTTTGGCACACTGAATGTGGTTTAGTTGGTCATAATACACAGCAATGCTTTGTAAAAAGAAGTTAGGTACGATGAATGTGGTATAGTTGGTCATAATACGAAGGAATGCTTTGTAAATGGAGGTTTGGCACACTGAATGTCTTAAAGTTGGTCATATTACATAGCAATGCTTTGTAAAAAGAAGTATGGCACAATGAATGTGGTATAGATGGTCATAATATATAGCAATGCTTTGTAAAAAGAAGTTTGGCACACTGAATGTGGTATAGTTGGTCATAATACGTGGCAATAGTTTGTAAAAAGAAGTATGGCACAATGAATGTGGTATAGTTGGTCATAATACATAGCAATGCTTTGTTAAAAAAAAGTTTGGCACACTGAATGTTTTAAAGTTAGTCATAATACGTAGCAATGCTTTGTAAAAGAAGTTAGGCACAATTAACGTGGTATGGTTGGTCATAATACGAAGGACTGCTTTGTAAAAAGAATTTTGGCACACTGAATGTGGTTTAATTGGTTATAATACGTAGCAATGCTTTGTAAAGAGAAGTTTGGTACGAGGAATGTGGTATAGTTGGTCATTATACAAAGAAATGCTTTGTAAAAGGGTGTTTGGCACAATGAATGTGGTATAGTTGGTCATAATACGTAGCAATGCTTTGTAAAATGAGGTTTGGCACATTGAAAGAGTTAAAGTTGGTCAATATAGGTAACAATGCTTTGTAAAAAGCGTTTTGGCACACTGAATGTCTTAAAGTTGGTCATAATACATAGAAATGCTTTGTAAAAAGAAGTATGGCACAATGATTGTGATATAGTTGGTCATAATACATAGCAATGCTTTGTAAAAATAAGTATGGCACAATGAATGAGGTATAGTTGGTCATAATACATAGCAATGCTTTGTAAAAATAAGTATGGCACAATGAATGAGGTATAGTTGGTCATAATACATAGCAATGCTTTGTAAAAATAAGTATGGCACAATGAATGAGGTATAGTTGGTCATAATACATAGCAATGCTTTGTAAAAATAAGTATGGCACAATGAATGAGGTATAGTTGGTCATAATACATAGCAATGCTTTGTAAAAAAAAAGGTTTGGCACACTGAATGTCTTATAGTTGGTCGTAATACGTAGCAATGCTTTGTAAAAGAAGTTTGGCACAATTAACGTGGTATGGTTGGTACATAATACAAAGGAATGCATTGTAAAAACAAGTATGGCACAATGAATGTTGTTTAGTTGGTCATAATACGCAGCATTGCTTTGTAAAAAGAAGATTGGCACACTGAATGTGGTAAAGTTGGTCTTAATACGTAGCAATGCTTTGTAAAAAGAAGTTTGGCACACTGAATGTGGTTTAGTTGGTCATAATATGTAGCAATGATTTGTAAAAAGAGGTTTGGCACACTGAATGTGGTATAGTTGGTCATAATGTGTAGCAATGATTTGTAAAAAGAAGTTAGGCACACTCAATGTGTTATAGTTGGTCATAATACGTATAAATGCTTTATAAAAAGAAGTTTGGGACACTGAATGTGTTATAGTTGGTCATTATATGTACCAATGCTTTGTAAAAAGAGGTTTGGCATACTGAATGTCCTAAAGTTGTCATAAAGCGTAGCAATGCTTAGTATAAAAGAAGTTTGACACACTGAATGGCTTAATGTTGGTCAAAATACGTAGCAATGCTTTGTAAAAATAGGTTTGGCACAATTAATGTCTTATAGTTGATCATAATACGTAGCAATGCTTTGTAAAAAGAGGTTTGGTACAATTAATGTCTTATAGTTGATCATAATACGTAGCAATGCTTTGTTAAAAGATGTTTGGCACACTGAATGTGGTTTAGTTGGTCATAATACACAGCGATTCTTTAAAAAAAGAAGTTTGGCACACTGAATGTGGTTTAATTGGTCATGATACGTAGCAATGCTTTGTAAAACGAGTTTTAGCACAATTAACATGGTATAGTTGGTCATGATACTTAGCAATGCTTTGTAAAAAGAAGATTAGCACACTGAATGTCTTATATTTGGTCATGATACTTAGCAATGCTTTATAAAAAGAAGTTTGGCACACTGAATGTGGTTTAGTTGGTCATAATACGTAGCAATGCTTTGTAAAAAGAAGTTTGGCGCACTGAATGTCTTAAAGTTGGTCATAATACGTAGCAATGCGTTGTACAAAGAAGTTTGGCACACTGAATGTGGTTTAGTTGGTCATAATACACAGCAACGCTTTGTAAAAAAGAAGTTTGGCACACTGAATGTGGTTAAATTGGTCATAATACGTAGCAATGATTTGTCAAAAGAAATTTGAAACACTGAATGTCTTATAGTTGGTCATAACACATAGCAATGCTTTGTAAAAAAGGTTTGGCACACTGAGTGAGTTATACCTGGTCATAATACGTATGAATGCTTTGTAAAAAGATTTTTGGCACACTCAATATGGTTAAGTTGGTCATAATATGAAGCAATGCTTTGTAAAAAGAAGTTTGGCACAGTGAATGTGGTATAGTTGGTCGTAATACGAAGTAATGCTTTGTAAAAAGAAGTTTGGCACAATGAATGTGTTTTATTTGGTCATAATACGTAGCAGTGCTTTAACGTAGTATAGTTCTTCATAATACGAAGCATTGCTTTGTAAAAAGAGGTTTGGCACACTGTATGTGGTTTAGTTGGTCTGAATACGAAGCAATGCTTTTTAAAAAGAGTTTTGGCACACTGAATGTCTTAAAGTTGGTCATAATACATAGAAATTCTTTGTAAAAAGAAGTATGGCACAATGATTGTGGTATAGTTTGTCATGATACATAGCAATGCTTTGTAAAAATAAATATGGCACAATGAATGTGGTATAGTTGGCCATAATACATAGCAATGCTTTGTAAAATAAAGATTGACACACTTAATGTCTGAAAGTTGGTCATAATACGTATCAGTGCTTTGTAAAAAGACGTTTGGCACACTGAATGTCTTAAAGTTGGTCATAATACGTAGCAGTGCTTTGTAAAAAGATGTTTGACACACTGAATGTCTTAAAGTTGGTCATAATACGTAGCAATGCTTTGTAAAAAGAAATTTGGCACACTGAATGTGGTTTAATTGGTCATAAATGTCTTAAAGTTGGTCATAATACGTAGCAATGCTTTGTAAAAAGAAATTTGGCACACTGAATGTGGTTTAATTGGTCATGATACTTAGCAATGCTTTGTAAAAAGAAGATTGGCACACTGAATGTCTTATAGTTGGTCATAATACATAGAAATGCTTTGTAAAAAGAAGTATGGCACAATGATTGTGGTATAGTTGGCCATAATACATAGCAATGCTTTGTAAAAAAAAGTTTGGCACACTGAATGTCTTATAGTTGGTCATAATACGTAGCAATGCTTTGTAAAAGAAGTTTGGCACAATTAACATGATATAGTTGGTCATAATTTACGAAGTACTGCTTTGTAAAAAGAAGTTATGCTCAATAAATGTGTTATATTTGGTCATAATACGTGGCAGTGCTTTGTAAAAAGAAGTTTGGCACACCGAATGTGGTTAAGTTGGTAGTAATACGTAGAAATGCTTTGTAAAAACAGGATTATCACACTGAATGTCTTAAAGTTGGTCATAATACGTAACAGTGCTTTGTTAAAAGCAGTAGGCATACTGAATGTCTTAAAGTTGATCATAATACGTATCAATGCTTTGTAAAAAGAAGTTATGCACACTGAATGTGGTTTATTTGGCCGTTATACGTAGCAATCCTTTGTAAAAAGAAGTTTGGAACAATTAACATGGTATAGTTGGTCATAATACGAAGCAATGCTTTGTAAAAAGAAGTTTGGCACAATAAACATGGTATAGTTGGTCATAATACGTAGTAATGCTTTGTAAAAAGAGGTTTGACACATTTGACACAATTAACGTGGTATAGTTGGTCATAATACGAAGTAATGCTTTGTAAAAAGAAGTTTGGCATAATTAACGTGGTATAGTTGGTCTTAATATGAAGTAATGCTTTGTAAAAAGAAGTTTGGCACAATTAACGTGATATAGTTGGTCATAATACGTAGTAATGCTTTGTAAAAGGATGTTTGGCACAATTAACGTGGTATAGTTGGTCTTAATATGAAGCAATGCTTTGTAAAAAGAAGTTTGGCACAATTAACGTGGTATAGTTGGTCATAATACGAAGGAATGCTTTGTAAAAATAAGTTTGGCACAATGAATGTGGTTTAGTTGGTCATAAAACGTAGCAATGCTTTGAAAAAGGAAGTTTGGCACACTGAATGTGGTTTAGTTGGTCATAAAACGTAGCAATGTTTTATAAAAAGAAGTTTGGCACAATGAATGTGCTTTAGTTGGTCATAATACGTAGCAATGCTTTGTAAAAAGACGTTTGGCACAATGAATGTGTAAAACGTTGGTCATAATACGTAGCAATGCTTTGTAAAAAGAAGTTTGGCACGATTAATGTGGTTTAGTTGGTAATAAAACGTAGCGAAGCTTTGTAAAAAGAAGCTTGGCACACTGAATGTGGTTTAGTTGGTCATAACACATAGCAATGCTTTGAAAAAAGAAGTTTGGCAGACTGAATGTGGTTTAGTTGGTCATAATACGTAGCAATGCTTTGTCAAAAGAAGTTTGGCGCAGCGATATGGCGGTTTTATAATGTGTTTTACAATATATGACCTTAAAGGCCCATTAAAGGAGATTAATGCTATATCAAACTATATCATTTGGTAAACTTTTGGACAGATTCAAATAGTTATCACAAGAAAACACCATCAGCACAACTAAGATGTGAAAGTAAACCAGAAATAACTCAGATTAGCAAGTTTTATAATTCAGATTTCCTGATTCTTCACCTCCGACCTTGACAGTTGATACACACATTTCTGAACCGACCAATCAGAATTCGTTATTTTGAATATGGAAACAAACAGGTTGTTGATAAACATGATTGAATTGGAGACAACTATATTTCAAGCACAAAATAACTAATTTTAAATGAGTCTATTTAGTAGGGTCTCAATGCATTCCTAAACTAATTCTCATGACTTTTATGAACATAATAAAAGAACTCCATATATTTTTTCAGTAATTTATTTGTACTTCTCTCCTTTGATGTGCCTTTAAGGATTGTCAACTCAAATATATTGGGAATATGCGCTTGATGCCATTTAACCACTGTTTGTAGCGATGCAATCACATTGCAAAACACATTTCAGACCATTAATTTTATGTTCCATGCAAAAACACAACAAGGTGAGCATTTGACACCTTAGTCTTCACCATTTGATTGACCAAAAATTACAAATAAAACGCACGTCTTCATGTCATTAATGAAAATAAGAGATAATACGGTACTGGCAACATATTACGTGATACCCATGAGAAAATGCCAACTACTAACAGTGCACATCACATTTAATAACTCTATTTTAAATCTTTTCAATGCATAGTTGGACCCAGGGCATATTTGCTTGAAATTGTCTCCAGAAGTTAAGATTTTGAATAAACAACGGTATTAAAAGACATCTTTATTCGAGGTTTATTGACATGGGGCGACATCTGCCGCCTTTTATGCAATTGGTAAAGTCGTTGATAAATTGAAATGACTGTTACAACATAAAATAATGTTTTATGTATATTATTATTATTGTAAATTTGTAAATAATATTGAATAAACGGATTGTCGAATGACAATTGGAAAAAAAAAAAGGATAAATCGAAATAAATTCCAATTTCAGTATAAGCATAAGCCCCAAAACTTGTTCCAAATTCACAATGTCCATTCCCTATGTTAGAATGGAACAATTAAACAACATGTAAAGATGATACAAACCTTTTATATCTACTCTAAAAACTATGAATGACATAGTGTATGCCCAGCATACTTCCGACATAGACATAGATGAATCAGCGACCGATGAATCCTGATCTGTATCATACACCCTTTCCAACACATCGTCCAAAAACGAGGATAACACGAGTCTTTCATTCTCGATATAATTTCGGATTTTTCTATGAAAGAAATCAACAAATAAAACACATTTACACAGCGCAAAAACGAACACGTCCGCACGGAGACAGGAAAGCATGCACGCGATGGCAATCTTAATGTTTTTAAATGGTTGCTTACTTTAGAGGAAGGCAATAACCACGAGTGACTACCTTCAGGGAATGGTCCTTGTAACCTAGGTAGCTCCAGACTGACATGTTTGTGCTAACTGTCTCATCCAGAAGGCTTTTCGTATTCACAAACTCTTTTTGATCGTCCAAGTGCGACAGCGGTGCAGAGGTAGAGTATCGGCCTCTTGTATCGAGAGTCCCAGATTCGAATCCCCGTTAGACGAGATGAATATTTCCGGGACTTACCCACAAGTCGGCGCGAGTACTGGTTTAGTATCCAGGAAGTAGTCATCACGAGTGGCTTTGAACAGTTGAAGTTAAAGCTTCATTCACAATCGATTAAAAACAAATAAGGTAAACTTAAGTGAAAGAGTTTGAAGTTGTCGTCCTGATACACTCTTCCATGGGGAAACGAACTACAATATCATGAGCTATAAGCATGATTGGCTCATAATACTGATCGACTGTCGAACGCGTTAAAAGAAAACATCTAAGACTAATGGTTTTAACCCTTTCCCAAACAATAACGACATTTGACTACTTTGTTGCAGATAAAGAAGAAAACATTGTGGAAAAAGGAGAAATTGCTCGTAACGAGCATTTTTTCCTTTTTTTCCACAAGGTTTTTAACGAGCAATTTCTCCTTTTTCCACAATGTTTTCTTCTCTATCTGCAAACTCTTTCAATTTGGGACAGTCCAAAATTGTTATTGAGAAAGGGCTAAGATGTAAAAAAGGAAGATACAGTAAGAAAAGATAAAAATCAATGATTGAATAAATTTGCTATAACAGCATCTCGTTATTACTGGTCCATCTTCAATTTCAACAGAAAGACACATCGTATTGCAAAATGCGTATGGTCTCTTAACATGCAGTACATGCCTCAACCTTTTAACCCCTAATTTCCATGATGCCTCACTTTCCCAATCATGATTCATACAACTTTCGAAAACCTCAATTACAACGCTGTTGTGAAGTTTTAAACAAATTGATTTCTTCGCACATGTGAACAAACACTTTTAAAGATATATCAATGAGCAAAAAAGCTCCTATTGAGCAATTTATCCTTTTATCACAATGGTTTTCCCCCAAAAGTGTGTAATCTTTTTATTGCTATTATTGTCCAATTTGGGCCACTCACAAACCCCAATATAAAGCAATGGATTGATTAAATTGGAAGACTAGTGAAAAAAAATTCTTAGTTTGGAATAGTTTATCGCAGTTGCATTATTTTGCCACGGTGGATTATATGTTCAAATCAGTATGATCTACTTACTGGCATAACTGAGTACTTTCCAAAAAATTATTAATCCTTAGCCTGACGGTTTCGGCGGTAAGTTTACAACCGTTTGACTGCTCTGAAATCAAAATCACCACTGAAAACAAGATGAAAAGCCATTATATCATGTTCTTAAAGCTATTGCTCTATCGTTCATTTGATCTATTCCCAATCGTTTCATATTTAGAATGAATCAGTATCTTAATCATTTACACAAGAAGACACGCCTCGACAGGCCTGCGTCATATGTCTTACGAAACCATTGTGACTAAAGGAAATATTGCTTGGGACAAGCAATTTCTCCTTTATTCACGATGGTTTGTACGCACTATCGTGGAATCATATTTCGTTTACATTTTTTTATCATCTGATCATGTTTTGTTGAACGACCCAGATTTGCTTCTCCAGTTTTCAAATGTACCATAATCACACATTCATTTTTTTCCTACTCCCTCAACCACATAAGTGGTTTATTGTTAAAACTTAAAAACGGGTAAATAAGGAATACACTTTTCATACAAGTACTTTTGTTACATTTTTTTGCGTCTTTTGAATCCTTCTTTCTCTGGCGTATCGTTTTTGACATAGTGAGTGCTGTTTGATGCTAGATCCGAACTCGATAGCTCCTGCTTACAGGGATACATCACGCAAACAATATTTCCCTCTCCAAATTGGTTCGTTTTTGGATTAGACGAATTCGACTTTATTTTCACGACTGACTTGAAGAACATTGGTATGCCTTTTGGATGATTTAAAAGGTATGACGCGGCCACCCATCTTAGGGCATTCTGCGTGATTATTGGTGGATATCATTATCTGACCTAATTTCACTTCGGTAGTTAGCTGTACAGTTAAAGCTGTTGTTTATACAAAAAAGACTTTATGAAATCGTTATAGAATTAGAGAAGTAATAAAAAGCAGTTAAAGAAATGCTTCTATGATCTAATTTGCATTAATTAGTGTCCAATCAATATTCCGGAAGTTGAAGAATTATTTTACAAAACAACTTGTTCGTCAGCAATTCGATGCAAATGTCGATAGAAATAACATCAGCAAGTGTGTTTTTTGGAAAAAGAAGTAACTGTATATTTTGTAAAAGAGTTAACGAAATGGAAAACGATGAGAAATGAGGAAGTTTCGAGTGAACTACGCCGTGACAATGTCGAGGGTTCTATGCAAGACTAGAGTAAATGCTTCATGTTTGTGAAGCACTAACTATAGTTTTGCATTGAACCATCGATGTGTAGTTTCGATTTTTTTATGCATTAGCAATTAAACTCGCCATTCACGGAAGTCGGCAAGACGCGTCTTCGGTTCACATCGACGTTTAACGGAATCTTCGTTTTTCTTATTTAACTGACCCATAAATAATATTATGGAGAGTTATCAACTCGAACTCAATGTTGTTAGAGCTGGGAAAGATGCGTCATAATACATTCTTTGCTAGAATATTAAGGCCTGTATTTCTTTTTCAGCCTTATATCAGTGTGAAAAATGGGCATAACACCACTCTAAAAAGTACCAATACACAGATTAATGTTTCAGATTTTTTATTCGATCCAACCACGTATCAATGATAATTTTTGTTGTTATGAGAAATAGAATCAATTACAAACTGTACTTACAAAGGAGCACCAGGATTCTTTTCAAGTTAATCATAGTTTAGTTTTCCTCACTGTACCTGAAAAAAGACGAAACAATGTAGAAAATGACCTATAACTGAACATTCAAGGTAATATCAGTGTTATGGCTTAGAAATGGTTTTGGACAAACAATCACTCACAAAGTTTGCAGAAGTGTCCGATGGGGGCCAGCCAGCAAGCCAGCCAGCCAACCAGCCAACCAGCCAAGCAGCCAACCAGCCAACCAGCCAACCAGCCAACCAGCCAACCAGCCAACCAGCCAACCAGCCAACAAACAAACCAGACAAACAGACAACCAGACAGCCAGACAACCAGACAACCAGACAACCAACCAATCTCAGGCAGGCAGGCAGACAGGCAGACACATTATTCATTTAGTGATACAGAATTATTACGGAATAAAACAAATTTCGTATTGTGTAGGCCTACTATACAAATGACACTGCGTGTTTCTCTGAATAAATGGATTGTTGCATAACAATTCAAAAGTTGAAATAGAAAGACAGAAAATATATATAGATAGATAGAAAAGATACGGAAAACACAGACCCAAAGACATAGAGAATTGGGTAAACTAGATTGGTGTGAGGAAGAGAGAGAAAGTGATAAAAAGTAATAAAGGAATCGTGCCATTGAGTGAGAGAACTATAGAAAAGGGTACATGTGGAAAGAACATAGTCAGAGTCACACATTGACGACAATTTAATTCTAATTTAAAAAAAATTACTTACCACATATAGGTCTCTATGTCACGCCAACTTTCCTGTGGGGAAATAATTTGTACAATAAGAATTTCAAAACACAGTTTCACAAGATTAACTTCCTCTTTCGCAAAATCACTCCGGGATTTATCTTGTTATTTGATATCAAGGGTGTCTTTTTAACACACGACATTATCTTCAGTTTGAGCTGGAAGTTGAATAAAGGTTACATACGACACGTAATATAAACTGAGGAGTTCGGGGATGAACCTTTTGTAGCATAACTTATTAGATATCATTCTTAGAAAAGGGCAGCTTTTTTTAACTTATTCATTTTTAATCGATTATGACGGAAGGCTGAAGCTTGTTAAATATCTCGATGACTGATTCCTTGATACTAAACCAGTACTTGCGTCGATTTGTTGGCTAGTCCCAGCAATGTTCACCTTACCTCTAACGGAGAATCGAACCCGTGACCCTCGGTACAGGAGGCCAACGCTCTACCACTGTACCTCTGTCACCCATACTAGAAGGCTAGACTTGATTATTTCCCATACGACATCTGTATTACGCTCTAACTAACTTCTGGTTGTTTATAAATTCTAGCTAGGCTAGTGCTCAGAGGTGAAGAGACTTGTCAAAGGACACACTGTCTAATCCAGTGTCCTTTGGCAAGTCACTTTAGAGTCCTAGCCTAAATGTGGGTCCAGGAAAGTCGTTACATAACTGAAGAATTGTTTACATGGCGTTTAACCTCAGATAAACATATCCAAACTGAAAGAAAATGCAGACGACACTTATGAAACACGTATGACGATATAACTCCACTAGGACAAAAAAACAACGAAAAAGTAATATCTTATCCAACAAAAGTCGACGTTTGCAGACGCTAAGATATTCAAGTCGTTTAGTAAAAAGGTTTATGACGAAACCTTTCGTTATGATAATTAAGGAAATCGCTCGTGACAATACATAACTGACAAAGTCGTAAATGTCTCTCTCTATACCCGATCTAAATTGCGTATAAATTGGTGTACATGTTGGGTATATAGAGAATAATAGCTTAGTGACGTTAATGGGTTAAGTTTTTCGGGCAAGGCGTAGGAATTTATTGGGTGAACCAAAGGCTCTTTATATAGTTTGCCACTACACCATAAATGTGTATATATACTTTTGTGACGAGAGATACACGAATATGGCGTTAGTGGCCACTTTTTTTCAGGTGTTCATTGCGTATTGTTGTTGAATATTTCCATTACGAGTGTAAATCCTTCAAAACACTGACTTACTTCTCTCTAAATAACTAAAGTAATAACATTTACTGACGGTTTTTTCGACCATCGAACAACCAACGTTTTTTGTCAAAAGTGATAGTCGAAACAAATAATAGAATTACCATCCCTTGTCGCTTCGAATACGGATTAGACAAAGCATTCAAAATCGGATTTAATGAGGACAAGAAACATTGGTAATCAGTCAATTGGACCAGTCGACAAAACCACCATACCAACCCATTTATTACACAATTTAATTGCACGAGCCATCATGAATATCCATTATTTGTGAGTTTTGGCGAATGGTCAAATGTGTTTTTATATGGTGTTATAGACAGTGGTTAGGAAAGAATATCTTGTAGCTCTGGTGAAAAGATTCCACGAGCCTTATTTTGTACACTGACCGAGTTGATAAGACTGAACTACTGTTGAAAACTCTGTCAAACCAAAGACCTAATAAACAGTTTATTAGGTATTTGGTCAATCCATACCTAACAAACCAACAGAATTCCGAAAGGGCCGACGAGATACGTATCTACTCACAACATTGATTGCGAAAATTGACGAAATTGTTATTGGCTTTTGACTTTACACATAAAATGTATATTTATAGCATAAATGTTTTCGAAATTATGGGGAAATATGTAAAATCTGATCCAGTAATGTGATCTTCGGTTTATTTACCTGATCGTGTCACACCGCATGTTAACTGAAGTGGAAGGCTTGTAACACTTTAGATGTGATAAAGAAACGCCCTTAATTTAACATCGCATCAACACTCCTTTGTTATTTTGCGATGTAAGGATTTTTTCATCAGTCGAATTAGTATTGTAAATGTGACAACTGCAACAAACTCAGTTAACAAACTCAGTCGTGATGGAGGGAGGTCCTATTTACTCCACTGAGAATCATTTTACTAAGCTGTGTATATTTACGCTGATATTTACGCAAAACGTTAAATTACGCTTTTTAGTGAAATGGGCCGCGTCACGCAAAAAGGGGCACTCGGACATAAATAAAAACCACTGACTCAGCTCTTTGTTAGCGCTATTATTCCAGCATCTAGTCACGAAAGTTATCATTTGTATTTATTTAAAGGTAGAACTTGATGTCCTCTAAGATGACAAACAGTGTAACCCCAGACCAGCCGCCACAACATTTATTCCATGGAACCAAGCGTTGGCGCACCTGAACCCAAAGTTTTGCTCAAACCAATCACCGTAATTACTAAAGGGAAAATTCCTTGTTTAAAGATTCAGTGACATAGATAACTATGTCTCTGAAATATGTGACCCTTTCATCTGTGCCCTTTCCATCAGATAAAATACTTGCGTGTGTGGTCAAAGACCTAATAAATTTATTAGGTCTTTGGTATTCGGTAAGAGTCACTCTTTAATGAAGCGACAACCAGGCAGTAAAGTTTTTTGTTTATTATAGTAGATATATTCATCCCTAATGAAAGGACCAGCCAGTTTGACTTATGAGACACCTTTCACCAAGTACCTCCCAACTTCTATCACTACGCCAGGCGTCAAGCCCATATAAGTCGATAACCATTAATTCAACTAGCTCGCGGCTCACGAACTGACTATTTAGAAACAAGACTCACGAGAAACATTTTTTTCGGACAAACGTCCCCCATTGGGCTCGAATCTTCAACCTCCTCGTCCCGAGGCGGACGCCTTAACCACTAGGCCACGGTCACAGGTACAGCTCCAAAAACGATTGGAAGAAAGCAAACGTCTCAGCTATCTATAAGAAAGGAGATAAATGTCAAGCCGGGAACTATCGTCCAGTCAGCCTTACTTCAATTGTATGTAAAATTATGGAGTCACTTATAAGAGAGCATATTAATAATTACATGAAACAAAACAATCTTTTCTCCGAGAAACAATTTGGATTTATCGCTGGAAGATCCACCACATCTCAATTATTAAATGTATTGGAAAAATGGACTGATGCTATAGATAACGGACACCAAATAGACTGCATATACATGGATTTCCAGAAGGCATTTGACACGGTACCACATAAGAGGCTTATACAAAAACTGAAGGCGTATAATTTCAATGAGTCAATTATTAAATGGATACAAAGTTTCTTACAAGATCGACAACAAAGAGTAATAATTAACGGAGAAAAATCCCAATGGGCCCCAGTTACATCAGGCATTCCCCAGGGGTCTGTCCTTGGCCCCACATTATTTATACTGTACATCAATGATCTCCCGACGTCAGTCAACTCGGATGCGTTTCTTTTTGCAGATGACACAAAAATGTTCAGAATAGTCACAAACGAGGAAGACTCGGACAACTTACAATCTGATCTAGATCAAATGTCTAAATGGAGTGAAACGTGGCTTTTAAAATTTCATCCAGATAAATGTAAGCATATGCATGTTGGTAGAAAGAATATTGATACAAAATACAATCTCAGAGGAATAGACATAAACAAAACTACATATGAGAAGGATATAGGAGTTATTATTGATGAGAAGTTGGATTTCGAAAAACACATCAGCGAAAAAATAAAGAAAGCTAACAGCACGTTTGCAATTATTAGAAGATCATTTCAGTTTCTCAATGAGGAAACATTCAAACCCCTATATAAAAGTCTCGTAAGAACACATTTAGAATATGCAGGTGCAGCCTGGAGACCATTTAAAGCAATAGATATAGACAGAATTGAGAGTGTACAAAGGCGTGCAACAAAACAAATACCAGGCTTCAAGAACTTGGAATATCCTGAGAGACTTAGAAGATTAAAACTACCGACCTTATCCTATAGAAGATGTAGAGGTGACATGATAGAAGCATACAAATTTATACATAAATTATATGATACTGGGGATACAAACTTATTAAAACTTTGGGATAATTGCTCACTCAGACACAGTCAAAGAAGAAATTGTCTTCAAATTTTTCCACAACATTGTGCATCTAATGTAAGAAAGAACTCCTTTACAATAAGAATTTCGAGAGTCTGGAACAGCCTTCCCGAGGAGATTGTTTCAGCGCCATCAATTAATTCATTCAAGAACAGACTAGATAAACACTGGCATAAACAGGAGGTCCTGTATGATAATCATAAGGCAGTAATAAAAATTAACGGAACCAGAGAACATAATACAAGTAGGATAAATACAATTAATGAAAATAACGAGCCTGGCGAAGAGGACCCTAGAGGACCTGTGCTGGGAACCAACCCTAAGTAAACCCTAAGTAAGTAAAATCCGACACCATTTTAACCCTTTACCAAACGCCAAATTTTCAACTTGTCCGAAGTTGAAATTTGCAGATGACATTTCAAATTCGATTATTCTAGATTTCAGATCGAATATCGATAAATCAGACAATTCAATGAATTATTTTTATAATGCTATTTATAGGCAAAATCATTTTTGGTCAATATTTCCCTCTAGATTAATCCAGAAAACAAGAGAAATAACTCCAATAATTCCCATTACAGAATAATGTACGAGTTGTCGCTCTTATGTGAGTACGCGTCAAGAGTAGAAAGTTCTTGAAAGTTCGACCACTAGGTGGAGTGTTCGTCGGATACTAAATTTAGACAGATTTCTAGAATAAATACTGAACTGAGGATGGCAGGCCGTCAAATGTCCAACGCATACGATCCAAGACAGAACACAGGAATTCTACCAGCAGGTTGGGAAATGATTTTCGATCATCGAACGGGTTGGCCGTATTTTATCGACCACAACAATCAAACAACAACGTGGGAAGATCCGAGAATGAATCCTTCGTTTAAGGTAAGTGGGTGGGGTACACTACTTTGACAGATGATTGGTTTCTAGAATCTTTTTTTTTTTCCGAACACAATTGTTTCATTTTTTTCTATCGGAACACTGATATTGTTGAGGAACTAAGATTTGAAGTGTGTAATTTGTAAAAACTGTCACCATCTCGAACATCGTTAAAAAGAAATAAAAGGATCAGATCTGGACTTTAAAAATTGATGACACTTCTTACAATAATTTCAAAAGCGGATAAAGGATACCACTTTTATGCTTTGCATGCCCATTATCTCTATATTGTACTTTGTTTATTCCTTCTTAAATGATCTTGTAACTGAGAATGTTGAGAGTGACTAATAATATCAAGAAAATTCTGGTAAAATAGCTGCAAGTTTAAGTGATGACACATTTCTCCATGTTGCACTTTAATCATAATCCAAATAATACTTGCTTTTGAAAGTTGTTTTCATATTTACATATTTGTATGTCATTGTGATTCCATTTAACATTTAAAGTTGATTTTCTGAGATATTGGCATCATGAATTTATGTATTTCTTACATAGAAATATCAACTGACAGTTCCATGTTTTTCATTTCAGAAACCAGGCAATTTTTCGCAATCCAATTTTGGAGCATTTCCATCACAGATGGATTCGAGGCTGCGAGAAATCCCAGTACATCATGAATCCAGACAGCCTGGTTCCCAGTACCCACAGGCTCGAACTCCACCTAGAGTGAGCACACCACCCCGGATTGGTACCCCTCCTCGCACTGAAAACCAGACTCCGCCCAGATTCTACACTCTGCCCAGGAACCACAAAGAGAGGGTCAATGCGCAGACTAGGGAAATCCCCATTCAGCACTTATCTGGCCGCTCCATGTCTCCATCAATGTCTGGTCAAAGCCCGTCCCAAAACAGGCAGGACCAGGGTTACCCGCAACCAGACTACCCAGGTGCCAGGATGGACTTTGGGGGATCACACCAAGGACCCCAGGGACATGTGAATCCGTTTTCAGCACAAACACATGGACCTCAGGGCTATCAGCAAGGCCAGCCATTGGGATACCCGCAATACTCACAGCCAATGTCTTACCCATCGCACTCGAGTGGACAAGACGCCCAGCATGGGTATACACATCAGCAAGGTCACCCACAGCAACAGGGCCACCAGACTGCCCAACACGGGTACCCACAACAACAGCAAGGGTTCCAGCAACACGGATACCCCCAACAGCAACAATCAGGCTACCCACCTCAAAACCAGAGTGTTCCCCAGGGCTATCCACAGCAACAGCAGTCGATGCCCCAGCCCGGAGTGCAGGGTCCACACGGTGGATATCCACAGAGCTATCGGGAATGTCCACCCCCTGACCAGAAACAGGAAGTGGTGTACAATATACCCATTGTGAGAGAGCAACAGAATAAACCATCACCCAGCAATGGGAATCAAAGCAGTCAGACGGGCTACGAGACCTGGCCACGGCAACCCAAACCCAGTGGCCAGTCTCAGGCGGTACCACCACCACAGCAGCAGCAGTATCAGGCTGATCCACAGATGCGACAGCAATCTCCAGAAGCTATGCAACAACAGACTTCTCAAAATACGAGAAATGACGAAACTGACTCTAAACCTCATTCTAATGATAATGGCAATCGAGGAGAATCTCAGCCCCAGAGCATGGACACGAGTGGACAGCCTCCGAAACCTCAAGCAAAGGGGCCAGTAACAGCTTTGGATCAAATTGCCAACATTTTGTCTGCCTGTAAACAATACGAGGAGAGGGTGACTAAGTTTAAAGGACAGAAAAAGGACAAGGAGTACAAATTCTTGGAGGAAATGTTAACAAAGTGTTTATTGAAGCTGGATGGGGTTGAATCCGGAAACGATCAGACTATTCGCCAGTCGCGTAAAAACGCTGTCAAAGAAATCCAGGCTTATATGGATCAATTAGAACTAAAGGCTTTCAGTCAGGAAGCTGACATATCGGATCAAAGTGCAGCTAATTCGGCAACCGAGGACTCGGGTGAAATGAAAGGACAAAGTGATTCCGTAGATCAGTCTTCGTATGGTGAAAGTGCATCTAAAAACAAAGACGATAGACATGTTAATGAGATGATGATGGATAGTGAAGTTGCTTGTTAAGTGTAGCCATGACTGTTATTAATGACCAGTGGTATAGATAAATGGGCATATCAGGGTCTTGTAAAATCAGATAATAGCTGCTGAATCCTATTTTATGGATATTCATTTGAATGGTCTTGTCTTGTTTAGACGATTCTCATGTGTACCCACATTATAGGGTTTAGATAAGCAATTGGAAAGTATTATTTTAAAGTACATTTATCTTGAACTTTTGTCTTGACATATTTTTTTTTTGTAATTAAGTCAATAAGAGTTTAATACTGGTATGCCTTACTTATCTATGACTCAATGATCTATGATGATAGATTTTTCAAAAGAACTGTTTGAAGTGTTAGGTTGTGTTTTGAAGCTAGAACTGTTAGTATGCCAAAGAAATGATAATGCTTAATGACTTTATAAATATACCTCATACACTCTCTATAGCTTAGAAATTTTATGTATTTTCTTTGCACGCTCATAAGTTGGTCTTGTTTCTTTGGATTTTAACTGTAGTTTACCAGTTACATGTACCAATTTTGAAATGAGAAAACATTGAGACAAAAGGAGAAATTGCATGTTGAAAGCTTTTTCTTCTTATGTCATATTGTTTTCATGTATTCAATAAAAAAAAAAGTTTGTAGGACCATAAAAAGAATCAATACCATCTTGTGAGTGAGTAAACATAGAAACAACTGATCAAATTCTTTTGAAGTTTCCCCTTGAAATTGTTGAAACTGTGTGCAGCAGACAACTTTATAAAACTTTTTCCAATTGTTGCTATATAAAGATATAGATGGCTTATCTTTTTTTTACTGCTTACAGATAACTGTTTAAGGTCTAGTGGATTTTTGAAAATATATTATTTAAGGTCTAGTGGATTTTTGAAAATATATTTTCAAAATGACACTGTTTTCTTTTAATGAGGCTACAACTTTGGCATGGTTTAAAAGTTGATAAAAGGGTAATTAAGTTTATTGTAGCCTGACTTGGCAATGAAAATGGTGATATAATTGTATTATCGTTTTGTATAGAAATTCTGGTTTCACATTATTTCGAAGTTCATTTCTTCTAGTTGCTTGGTAAAGGGATAAAGAAATTATGATGAAAATCTCTATTAGATAAATATAAATATTGTAATCTTGTGTATCATATTTTCTTGTTAAAGTTTTGCAATAGAATAAAACTCTGTGATTTTTTAAAATTGGTTGTCAGTGTTCATTAAATTGCCTATTTGGGCATTTGTACATAAAATGTCCATATCCTTATGTGTTCAATATCAGAAATTCAACATTTTGTTGACTTTTTTTTAGTCTTTTGAAATCAGCAGGTGACAAATGGAAATTAAGGTTACATTTCAGAATAAGTAATTATTTCATCTACTGTTTACATTTGCCCCTGTGCTGTTTACTTGATCATGGCTGACTAGTGATTATTATACAATTGTTGATTGATATGCGTCTTTACACCTAACAAATGTCGATGCAATACTATATTGTAAGCACTTATTATAGTATTGCTTTGAACCCTTGAATATAATAATTAAGCCATGTCACAGTTTGTGTAATCTCTTACTTTACCACCTGCAGACAATATTAATTTGCTTGAAGCAGACGACTTTAGATAAGCTTTAAAAACATGTGAAAAAGCTTTTAGTTCTACTTTTGTGATATGCGAATTGATTGGAAAAATTACTGTGGCATTAGGAGAAATTGCTTGTGACAAGCCATTTCTCGTTTTGCCACAATGCATTTTGAAAGCCCTTCAAGACGTAAAATGTGGTGTAAGGTGGTATTGTGTTAAAGGTCAAGATAAAGAACATATCAAGGGTTCAATGCAAAACTATAGTCAGTGCTTCACAAATGTGAAGCACTGACTATAGTTTTGCACTGATCCATGGATATCAGAGTCCAAAGTAGGGTTACACCACATAATGTTTGGAAAGCATTTATGTGTGGCAAAACTGCTAGGTGACGATATAATCTAAAAGCAAGTTACAATTTTGTTATCTGAAACAAGTCATTGGATGATTTGTTGTCACGGAAAGAATTCGCAATCATGTTACTTTAACCAAGATCGAAATGGGATTAATTATTAGTTTAAACATTTTTAGCAGGGCATGGAAACATAACCGAAAAACAAAATGTTTGCATGATATAAAGAACCCAAATGTAATGAGAGTTCTTAGTGTAATATGTTCGGTAAAAAGCTACCCAGGTCATTTCACAAGTTATAGGTGTACACATGAGTATGGTCTTGACACCAGAAATGATTATAAGAAAGGAAAAATATCTAGTTTGTGAAACAGTGTATTGATAATACATCATTCATTTTCCTTGATATGTATAAAAAAAAATTCATCAAAGACATTTGGATTGTAACTAACTTGGCCTAAAACGTTGGTTGGTATTTAGTTTGAATTTATAGTTTATTTTACATTGATCGTGAAACAAGTTCTTGCAACTTACATAAGTCACTCTATACTGCTGGTTATTGTTACTTTTGTGCTGATATTGCCAATTAAGTTGTGCTGCATTTGATGGAGGACAGGTTAAGTAACATTAAGAATAATTTATATTAAGAACAAATTATTGCTCCTTTACAATTTTAGTGAGCAATTATTTGTCCAATATGCTTAAGAATCACAACCATGCATTAATTTGGAAGCAGCTTATTGAAAGCCTTCTTTTATAGAAAAGAAATCACAATGCTTGATTAATCATCATTTTAATCCTATTTTCGTGATTATTTAAAGATAATTGTCACTTTGTAGTTCATTTCCTTGTGCTGTTTGGTCAGCAATTTCAACCCATTCCTTGCTTTTGAAATTAACCGCACTTGAAGTGGCAAACTTCTAAGGTAAATCATTGCTAGAGTAGCAGATATATATGCATGTTTAAGTGAGCTTGTCGCAATGTTTTCTACCCATACCCACTGAGGGAAAACGTTGTTGTTATATCTTATTATTAGGGGTGGCAAAATCACTGGTCCTAATGCCAAGTTGGTCCAAAAGTCCTTACAGACTAGTGATTGTTCACTGAAATTTACTTTATAACTATTATAAAGTGCAGAAAAATGCTTGGCATTTATTGACAAGTAAATCAACAATGGACTTCACTATACTAACTGTTATCTGTTATTGCTTTCAATTTGGGTCAGTTCCAACATTTATGAGAGGAATTTATTTGATATTATTAGAGGGAACGGTACCCGTTATGTCTTCATTAGGGCTTTATTTAACCTAACCATTGTGAGATTAATTAATATATACCTAAACTGTCAGTGCATGTGCAGTAATTATTATTTATTTGATTGATTTTGAATAAACATAAACAACAAATAATGTGTGTTTTCGTTTTCGGGATTTGATAGGGTTGATTAGACTCTTGGTATGTATTGAATAGATAAAACTTGAGGGAAGACTTATGGCAAAATAAACAATCAATTGTATAAACCCTTTCTTAATGAGGGATTTTCTGACTGACTGTTCCAAAATAAACAAAACTACATAAGGCACTTTTAAACTAAAAAGATCATTTTTATGACATTCAATAGAAATCATTGTGACACAAAGAGAAGTCCTCAAGCATTTTGTTCGTGAGTTATATTACATAAGTTATGGAGAACATACACGACTATACAAAAAGTCTTCTCAACAGGTCAGTGGTTCATGGTGTTTTTCACCGATCAGGTATGAATGCGTCTTTGGGATGTTAATTTTCTTGTTTCGTAACACTTGTACATTTATAGGATGACCATACATCTACATGTACAGGCTTTCTACTGGTCCCTACTTTTCCTACTTTTCCCTACTTTTCCCTACTTTTTTTTCTTAACCCTACTTTTCCCTACTTTTTTCAAAAATAGCCCTATTATCCCTACTTTTTCATTTTGCAAGTAAAAGAAATAAAATGTAAAATATAGACTTACATGATTCTTCTTTAGATATTTTGCAGAAATTCCATTCATTATGAATCTTTTGTAATGAGAACAGTTCAGATGTGTTTGGGGGATCACCTTGTTATGTCCATCCTTGAAAGCACTGTGGTTCCTTTGCTAGTCAGTACAGACATACTGGTCTTTAGGTAAGATAATATCTTTTTCACTGTGAAAATACATGTATGTTCTATTTAATCATATACATACATGCTTCTTGAAAAAGAGGTGACAGATATGCACGCTTCATCTAGACTTTACACTGCCAAGTTTCTTCTTTTCCCAATGATGCTACTAGCTGAGGGAACCCACAAATGCCATGCTGTGTTTTAAATTCGTAATTGCAGATGCTGCTTTCCTTTCTAACAAAATACATTTAAGTTTATATGTAAAGCTTGCTTTTCCTAACTGTCATATTAATCATAAATAATTTATTTTGTATGACCCCACAAAAAAGGGAGGAGGTGATTTGCCATTGTTTGTTTGTCAGTCCATCTAGCTATCCATAGCCCAAAGTTTGTGTCACGCTGAACTAAAAAAGTATAACTGCTAGAGCCATCTTTCTGTGAATAGTTGTCAGCATGTGCACTTGTATACCTGAGTATTTTGATGCAATTCAATTCAATTCAAGTTTTATTGTATTAAAGGGCCACCGGCCCATACACAAATAACATTTTTACATTCAATATACAACAATAGGTACATGTGTAAGAGGTACTACATAGTCTAACAATCATTGATTTAAGGTAAAGTCTGTAAAATTGACAAAATTCTTAAATAGCAGCTCAGTTTTCTTGTTCCATTATAAAAGCAAATGATAGGAATCTTTGTTACAGAGCCAAATTGTGAGGACATCTGTGTCCTATGGACACACATCTACTTTAAAATTATTAAATTGATTAGAATTTGATTAACATCGTGGCATTTGTAGGTTGATATAAGACACTGCATTGACCAACTGCTTTGACCAGCCTTGAATTGCTTTGTGTCAATAGTACGTTGCAGCAGTGACATACAAACAACTTAGATCCATCATGTTTATTTAGCTAACTGTATTTACAGGTATTAGATGAATTAGTTCTCCTGCATGCTAGTCAATACTAACCAGCCATAATGCCACATGGAAAAACCAAATTTAGCGCTTCCTGGCTTGGGAAAACCTACTGTAATGGACATCAACTATATACTTGGTGTGAAAAGGACTCTTCCTCTGAATTTGAGGAAAGGG
Organism: Cerastoderma edule; assembly: GCA_947846245.1. NCBI lineage: Eukaryota > Metazoa > Mollusca > Bivalvia > Cardiida > Cardiidae > Cerastoderma > Cerastoderma edule. The sequence continues at coordinate 13,645,677 of OX401420.1, forward strand.
TTGATACTAAGGGTTTTTGTCTTTTGCCTTATAAGATTAACAGTGTATGTTTTGAATGTCATGTTCATTATTGTATTCCATTGTGTAAATTGATGTTAAATGAGAAATTAAAATTTCAGGTGCCTGTATTTCAAGGATGGGCAGAACAAGGCATTCTCACAGCATCAGATGGACTAAGATATGTATCAATTTAACGGTAATTCCAGCTGAAAAATGGTAATAACTTTCTTATTTAGCCCTACTTTTTAACAGTAAAAATCCCTACTTTTTGCTAAAATCTTGCCCTACTTTTGCCCTAGTTTTTTGTGGAGAGGCAGTAGAAAGCCTGCATGTATCCATAAAGGGTTTATCTGCACATAAACCAGAATGCCTGGACAACATGATCAAAGGACCTGTACACCTCTTATCCCTTTGAAACTTCGCTTTGAAATATCTGGGTACCGTGTTAGATCTACTCAACAAGTTAAGAAAATAAAAATTTGCGTATGTCAAAACTGATGTACATGGATATACATTCTAATTTTAAACAAGATTAGAATATTGTACTGTGACACGTCATTGGAATCGTCTCGAAGAGACAATAATGTCGTCCCTTTCATGTTTTAATGAGATGTTGTCCCGACTGATTGTTTTACCCAGCTTGACCCGCCCTTATGGGCACTTGAGTATGGGGTTTTCCTCCATCATTAAGAGTTGGACATCGCTACATAACTGAAATACTGTTGACGCGATGTAGAACCAAAATATTATAAACACAATTTTCGATCTATGCTCACATGCTTTCCCTAACAGAACTGCAGGGTATTTTTACTACCATCTGCAGACTGATTTCCCACACTTACGGATCAATGGTGAGAGACGAATAAATCATAATTATGTTGCATTGAATTCTTTCAACGTCTTCGGAAAAATAATGGCCAAAACAAGGTATCGAACTCTTTATCCTGGGCGTCATTGGTGCAGCTTTAGAGCGCCAGCCTCTCGGGTTCGATGCCCGGTATCGGCGAGGTGTAAATTCCGGGACTAACCAACAAATCAGCGCGAGTACTGGTCATGCATCCAAGAAGCAGTCACCCAGAGTGAATTTGATGAGCTTCAAGCTTTATTCACAATCAATTCGAAATAAACAAGTTTTAACTTAATGCTCCAGGGGGTGGGGGCGTTTTAATAAAAGACTTACGGAAAATATGTGCGTAAGTCAAAACTGATTAACATGGATAGGCACTAAATCACAATATTGCAATGTGACACCTCCATTGACGTATTACTATGTAATATGGCTTTTACCATATATTGAAACAAAAAGAATGTTGTTTTGAACTTACGCAAATCTTTAGATGTTTAGTAAAACAGTACCTTGATCCTTGCATTTCAGGTCAAACATGCTTTCGACAGTTGTAACGGGGTAAGGGTTTGAGGGTTTGGAGATGAACGAGGGAGGGTTTACAATTAACAAGGATGAGTATTCGCTAAATACGCCCCTGGAGTCGGTGACACATGTCTAAACACTGTAATCTACTAAACATGTACATTTCATTGCACAGGTAAACAAATAATTTGCCCTTTATACGTACATGTATTATTATGGCCTTGTAACAGTTAACAGTTTATTTTAATCTATCACCACATACATTTGTGATATGAGATGTAAGTACAGGGTGAAAACGATGTAATCAACCAGGCTACAAGCACATGTACCAGTAACGAAAATGTGCATTGTACTATATTGTACTCAGAGTAGCAAACAGGTTAGATCACAGGCCAGCCGCAAAATTAGTTCCAACCAGTTTTCATGAGCGTGAAGTTGGTTACAGCACTATAAGGATTAAACAAGTACTGAACTGAAATTACGCTAATAAAATTCTGGGATTTAGAAGATAAGAATACCTTCTAGATTCGTCAACATACCACCATTTACAAATAATTCCTATGAATTTACGGGCCATACAAATACAACTTATATTAATTGTCAACGGAAAAGATAAAATGATTTTCCTCGTTCTAGCAACAGTTCCGTTGCAAAAAAAGCATATGTATCTGTTTCATTTTGATTTAGAAATGTCGTCTGGAAGAAAATTCAGGTCGAAACATGAAAGAGTTTGTTGTTTGACAAATAGTATAATGCATTGCCCCTAACCCCCCTATTCGTTTGAACTACTAACCTCAGTTTACACATAGTTAAATACTGTAAAGTTCTGGACCGAATCAAAGGTTGCAAGGGACAAGTCAATAACCTACGTCTGTTTAAGAAGTTTTTGTCCTCTACATAAATCGCTCGTTGATTTTATAAATTTATACGGAAAATACACGTGATCTTTGATAACCCATGTCTAAAGATAACGGGACATGTGTGGCCATTTGGTTTTTGTGTTGTTTTTTTACTCGGGGTTCCAGGCTCAAGATCCGCCGGCGCCGCTGTATTCATGGGAGAGTCCTTTGGCAAGACACTGTGAAGCCAAGGACTGCTTAATTTCAGGCAAACCGTACCATAACTTGTGAAGGTTATTGGTTCAGGGATAAAGCGTCGGCCTCCGGACACGAGGGTCGGGTGCTTCAACCCTAGAGAAAGCGGTTTCCGCCTTGCGAACTTTCATGAATCAACAATCGGTGCGCGTTCTGGTTATGACCCAGAAAGCAGACTGGAAAAAGATTAATCTAAGTTGTAAGAAATTGTTTCAAAATCAATATAAGATAAATAAGTTTAAACTAAACTAATAACAGGAGAAAAAAAAACCAATGACACCGGTTTTGAATCCATGAAAATGGTTGGCCAACCAACAAAAACACTATATAGCCCTTAGATGACGTTTCTGTTTGGTTAACCCTTATAGTGCTGGAACCGGCTTCATCCTATGCAAACAAGCTAGGTCCATGCTAGCGGCTAAGTTAATTGGCGGCTGGCCTGTGATAGAACCTGTTTGCTACTCCGAGTATATTTCCTCATCAAATTTAAGCAGAAATTTAAGGTTTTGGAAAGCAGAGGACACATAAACATATTTTTAGAAAAATTACGCAGGTTTCTAAGGTTAAGTTACGGTTAAATATACCATTGTACTGACACAAAGTAATTAATTGATTAATCTTACATTGCAATTTGACAACTTGGTGCATGGGACACATAAAGACGTTGTCAATTAGACGTCTAGTGTGTATAATGTACCAATAACACTTCTTTCTTTTTATTCTTTACCCCTTGTCCATTCTGAGCATGTGGCAGGCCAAAACAAAAACAACACGGCAGTTTATTAGTTAGTGCCATATCTTGCCTAATGTGAATATGTATGTATAACATCAAAGGTGGGTAGAGTATTTCAGGGATATAAGATTATAAGATCAGAGCATACCTTCCTAGGGAAGCTCTGTATGAAGGCGTGAGTCGGCACGTTGAAATGTATAGTAATGATTTGACAAAAAAAAGAGTTTTTTTTTTATTTATTTTTCAAACAAAAAACAAAAGAACCAAAAAAGCACTGCGAGGCTGTCCAGATCTGTTTAGTTGAGGAATTGGAATTACTACCTCACTTTACTTCATCTGAATCAGTAGACCTTAGAAGTAGACTCTAGAAAACCACTGTGACAAAAGAACAAGTTGCTCAAGCTGAGCAATTTGTCCTTTAGTCACAGTGTTTTCTTTTCAATGCCATAAAGAGAATGTGTTGTTCATGCCTTTTGTCATCTGCCGTCGCTTTCATCTTTGACCAGTCATGAATCAAAACGGGGGTCTTATATGGGGCATACGGTACAATCGCAAAAGACTGCGTTCATATGTAAATAAAAATGACGGAACCCTAAAAGAACATGTCATAACTAATTTTTTCAAATGTCGCTTACTTAAATTTTCATCCTGAAACCTGTCAAATAAATCTTTTTTGTAGCAGGTTTGAATATCTTACGTATTTCATAGTTTCCATCGCTTTTATGCGGTTTTTATTTTTAACATATCTTTGGAAGAGCTAGAAGGTAACAGTAACAAAAAATGTCTATTGTTCAATAGTTCAAATGGCTTATAAGTAGAAAAATGTTCATACCACGAACAAAAAAGTGTATACAGGGCCTTTTTAGCTATTTAACACAGGTCCATGAAAGGCACAATCGCAATTGGAAATTTCTTTGAATTTAAGCATTTAAAAAAAAAAGTCGCACAAGTGTTTTGGCTCCCCAATTCAGCTAGCGTTGCAACCTCCCAAAACAAACAGGTATACTAGGTATCTCCCCATTTCAATGTAAAAAAGGCCAGAATATCTTCATCAATAAATGATAAGACTTTAAAGTCCAAATTTATTTCATAAAAAAAGCCCTCTGCTGTTAAGATGTCACATGTCTGTTTAACCCTTTGAACGCTGGGCAATTTTCTATAAGTATATTTTGTGTCGTCTACTTTCCAAAACCTTATATATCTGCTTAATTTTGTCGAGGAAAGATTCTCAGAGAAGCAAACAGGTTAGATCACAGGCCAACTGCAAATTTACTTGGTGGCTGGCCTGATCTAACCTGTTTGCATGAGCATGAAGTCTGTTCCAGCACCCCAAAGGTTAATGAAATGAGGTTGTTCTATGACCTAACGTGACAGCCACCTGTCATAGGAGCAAACAACGCTTATTATACATTATTTATGAGGAGAGGATCTTTATGTAAGTTTTGTACTCATATTAAAAAGTGCGAGCTCACTATTTTGGGGGCCTTCCGCGTTCCTTGCACAAAAATTCTTCCACAGAACTAGTGCCTAATACAAAAATATTGTACAGTGAAGCCTCGTTTATCCGGACCCCGATTATCCGGATATCTTGCAATCCGAACGAAATTGTAAGGGAACGGAATTATTTGACCAGTTCGTTGCAGACGGCTTCTGAAAACATTGTGGGAAAAGGAGAAATTGCTCGTGAAGAGCAATTTCTCCTTTTCCCACAATGTTTTCTGCAATATTAGAACATTATTTTTTAATTTCATCACGTTTTGAAATGTCGTCTGCAAACTCTTTCACTTTGGGACGGTCGACAATCTTGCGTTTGCTAAAGGGTTATAATTATACACGTGCATACAGACCGTTTATGTCTTAATGTGTATAAGAACATGCTCTGCTTCATTAGTCCGGATGATTCGGTTATCCGGACATTTTGTTTAGCACGGATGTGTTCGGGTTAACGAGACATGGCTGTATATACATCATTAACTCTCCCACAGTGGATCGGTTATGCTTATTTGAGTAACACACCTATCAGTGTATTATCACATAGGGTACTACAGCTCCTAGCCTTGGGTCCGAGTTTAACTAAACATCTAATGCGAAAATCTTGTAAGTTCAAAACAAAGTTCCCTCTTGTTTCAATATTGAGAAAAGCAATAGTACATCTAATGCGAAAATCTTGTAAGTTCAAAACAAAGTTCCCTCTTGTTTCAATATTGAGAAAAGCAATAGTACATCTAATGCGATAATATTGTAAGTTCAAAACAAAGTTCCCTCTTGTTTCAATATTGAGAAAAGCAATAGTACATCTAATGCGAAAATCTTGTAAGTTCAAAACAAAGTTCCCTCTTGTTTCAATATTGAGAAAAGCAATAGTACATCTAATGCGATAATATTGTAAGTTCAAAACAAAGTTCCCTCTTATTTCAATATTGAGAAAAGCAATAGTACATCTAATGCGAAAATCTTGTAAGTTCAAAACAAAGTTCCATCTTGTTTCAATATTGAGAAAAGCAATAGTACATCTAATGCGAAAATCTTGTAAGTTCAAAACAAAGTTCCATCTTGTTTCAATATTGAGAAAAGCAATAGTACATCTAATGCGAAAATCTTGTAAGTTCAAAACAAAGTTCCATCTTATTTCAATATTGAGAAAAGCAATAGACATCTAATGCGAAAATCTTGTAAGTTCAAAACAAAGTTCCCTCTTATTTCAATATTGAGAAAAGCAATAGTACATCTAATGCGAAAATCTTGTAAGTTCAAAACAAAGTTCCATCTTATTTCAATATTGAGAAAAGCAATAGACATCTAATGCGAAAATCTTGTAAGTTCAAAACAAAGTTCCCTCTTATTTCAATATTGAGAAAAGCAATAGTACATCTAATGCGAAAATCTTGTAAGTTCAAAACAAAGTTCCATCTTATTTCAATATTGAGAAAAGCAATAGTACATCTAATGCGAAAATCTTGTAAGTTCAAAACAAAGTTCCCTCTTATTTCAATATTGAGAAAAGCAATAGTGCCACATAACTTACATTGGAATTGTGTCTCGGAGAGACGCTTCCGATCATGTGTTACTTATACTGTCTTTATGTCTAAGAAAATACTCATGCAAATCAGTTTTGGCAAAAAGGTCTTAGCGCAAAGAAGCAAGATAGACCTAGAAAGACCTGGCCGGACTGCATGTTTCTGACAGGAAGGAACGCAACCTCGTCAGTGTCAGCCCAATGGACAGAACAAATTGGAGATACAGAATTAGAAAATCTAGTCGCCTGCTGCCCACCACAGTGACTGGGACTCCCGCAGCAGATCACAAATACATTCAGGATTAGGTAAGTAGGTAAGAAAGTAAGTAGTTCTCGCACTTGGTGACTTATATTCACCGACTAGGAACAGGCTATACACACCCAAGTGGTCATAAAAGCACTGGTTTCCAGGAAGGGTGCAACAGATCTCAAACAAAACGAAACTGGTAATTGTATTTTTATTAACATAACAGCAAAAACAAAGGAATAATTCTAATAAATCGGATAAAATGAAAACTCTACCCATCAATAGGTAGGAATACGTTTGTAAATAATAGCCGCTCTAATGGCACAATCTTTCAATTCCCATGTTGAAAGTTTATATAGCAATTATGATAGAAAAGCTATGGTTCATTGAGGTTCATTTCTTGAGAAGAATGAATAAAATACTTGAAAATTCACACGAAAAGTAATTTGCGAGTGTTCATATAGTCACATCATTCTTAACCATACACTTAATCAATAAATATTAAAACATTTAGAAATGAGAAGCAGAATACTGAAAAGTTGTATCCAGCTATGGTTCAAATGTCCAATAGAGGTTTCAGTGCAAGATTATATAGTCATGCATTGAACCGATGCAATGTCCTAAGCAAAATCATAATGATCAATAAAGGACAAAAGCGGAAATAGAAATATAAGAATGCAGCAAAACACTCAAATGATTTATAAAAAATCCAGATCTGTAATATAATTTCTGATCTGAACCTTCCTATTTCGACTCAGTCATTGCCCGTCTTAACAAATCAACCGCTGCACTTATCTGAACCGATCTTAAGAATTCTCCCATGTGGGGTTTTAGCAACCTGTCACAAAAGCAGAAGATATGATTTCTTAATCCCACAACCACCTCAAAGGATAGTTGTCCAGGGTTAGATTGTAGACCTCTGCACATGGAAGTTGTGGGTTCAAATCCTGTGAGTAGCTATTCAACTTTGGGTACTTCATGCAAATACTGGTTATGTATTCAGGAAGCGGATTCAAGTAAATTGATAGAACTTGTTTCACAATCAATGAGAAATAAACGTTTTATCTCCCTTTTCAATGCTTATTAATTGACAAACCAGTTCAAAAGGCAGAGAAAACTGCCATTATCATGTTTAATACCAAAAGAGTCGGGCAAGACAAGCCTCATAAACCCAATTTGAATGGAGACTAATAAGACCAATTGATATCTCCTTTTGTAACAGTGGTTTATCAAAAACATATGCGTATGCATTGCAAAGGATATAACAAGGGAAAGGATTGAAATCGTCATCACTATCCCATTTGGGGCATCTAACATGGGTTCATACTACATGGGTAATACGAGGGAACTACATGGGTAGGCAACATCTAAACCATCACTGCAAGCCGATATGTTCATCACACCAGATTTAACAGAGTAACAACTTTTGACAGAAAGAGCACTATAGAATATTGCAAAGCACATAAAAAGAGAGAACAAAAGTTTTAAAAAGAAATAAATGTATATTGAGGCAGTTGATTTTCCTTCCACATCACTTTGTATAATATGAATACTTTAAATTGTTCTACTGTCAATATGCTTAAATTAATTTTTTACTTTTTACGGCAAGAAACACCTCTCTTGATGTCAATCAACTTAAAGCAAAAGGATACTGCATTGGAATAGCTAAGCATTTGTCTCCCTTCGTTGAAAAACATTGGCTTCTCAAACCTGCAGCACTTGCATTAAACTAGGGTTCAAAGCAGGACTATAGTAAGTGCTTCATTGATATGAAGTACTTGCTATAGTCTTGCACTGAACCATTGAAACGGTGTATATGTGATGAAAAAAGGTTATAAAATTCATATCTCAGTTGTCTTTGCGAGGCATCAATGCTTTGTATCTAAAGGTAAAAAAATACTACCTTGGACACTACAGAATAGAAAGGAAAAAGCAACAATATCTATAAATATAAAAATAATTAATGATAAAATTGCAGAGCTGTTTTGGAGACATAAACTCAACAAGATTTATCACAAACTTTTCCATATCAATATGTCTAATTGTGTTTAACACCATATTAATAGGGTCTACCTATATCTCAGAAAAGCATTCCTGAAATAAATACTTGTATGACATTTTGTGTCAGGAAGATGGTTGCAATTCATTTCTTTGTATCTAAACTCTCAGGGTTTAGTGCAGAACTACAGTAAGTGCTTCACAGCAAAGGAGTCTATAGTTATCCTGGGGTCAGTACTATGTAATATGCTATACAGTAAATTACTACATGTAGTACTAAACCCAGGATAAAAAAAAAGACCCCCATGCTTCACAGTAAGCAAGTACTTCATAAAGTCTTGCGTCAAACCCTCAACTTATCTTAGAGGTCCTGTCAACAAAAATTGTATTTTTTCATTCTTCGTTTCGAATTATTTTTCCTTTATTCAGGACAGTTTCTGCCCAAAGAAACAAAACAATGTTATATTCTATACCTTATAAATGGCACCTGCTTTTACTTTCATCTTTGACCTTTGCGATAATCTGTCAACCTTGATAGGAAGCTTACAAAAAAAAAAAAAAAATGTAAAAATTATGTTTTTTCTGCCCTTGTAAAAGGTTTATCAAATTGTCCTTAACAGCAAATGAGCATACCTGCTAGATGATTCACTGAATATCATATTCACATAAGGAAGTTGGTCAGTTTTGGTGACAACATAAAAAGCCAATCCACAAAATATCACCACAGCATACATGTAATTAAGTCTCGTAATGGCATCAAAGAAACTTTCAAAACCCTTCTTTTAAAAGGTCCAACATCTCATCCATACCTCCATAAATACTAACTTTAACTATACAAGTGCCCTGCATTACAAGAAATATTGTAACAAAAGGAGCCAATACTCATGCAAAGAGGTTTTTCTGGTTTAAGGCAAGACTTCAGCAATTCTTTGACAAAAGTGAAGGAAACTTCGAGGGTTCAGTGCAAGACTATAGTAAGTGCTTCATAAACATGAAGCACTTACCATAGTCTTACAATGAACTCTCAACTTGCTGTAGTCTTACATTGAACTCTTAATTTATTTTTATAATGTTCTATTAGTTTAAGATCAAGTTAAAACATGTTTGTAACCGATTTCATCAGCTAAAACAAGTATTTATGGAGTATTAGGCTAAGATAGGTTTCAGGATGACGCAGCCCATAGGTCAATTCCAGTTTGACTTTCACAGAAATACACATAAAAGGAGTTCAGTTCCCATGCTTATATTGTTTTCAACCAAAACTCTGTGTTGTTGGTACTCCTAAGAAGACTGTCCTTAAAACTTTACACATACAAATAACAAAGAATTTAGAAAAAAAATGGAATTAAGAAAAAAAATCTTCTGAATCCTATGTTGTTGGTTACAACTGAACTATTTGAATGAGACCATCTTATACCATCCCATTTATTATATAGGATTTAGCAAAGATTTCACCAATCTTTTTTTTTCATCAGTACCTTGCAATTCATTTGCTTATTAGAACCATATCAACCAGATGATTAATACTAAGGAGTTAAACTACTGCCTGACAAATCCAATTCACATATAATTCCTTATATCTCTCTGCATGTTTGTCTGGATATCAATCCATCAAATCAAGGCAATTATAAAAAAATACTCCATAATAATTGACCAAAGGATTAAGCTGTCAATAATGAAACACCCCCGGCCCAGGATCAGTTTTATCTGTATATCTGTGAAGTTCAACAATGTTCCATTGCGGTGGTAATTGTTCAGTCCAGTTCGTCCATGCTCCAGATCCCCTGCATGCTTCCCTCCGTGACGTAGGCCTGCTCTGTGTGTTTGGCCATAATCCTCAACAGGGGACGCAGCTTTAGCCACCATTCCTCTTTAGGGAGTCTGTGGCTGTAAAATACCAAACAAAGATATCATAATAAGATCAAGCTATGGGGACTTACGTTAGAACTCTATGATCTCTATCTATATCAATATATCCAGCCGAAAACATTGTGACTATAATGGCTATAAAAGTTCAGATGTATCATGAAATGCTACCGTTAGATATTTTACTAAAAGCTCATTGAGATCATTTCCTGACAAATATCATAAATGCCAAAGCTATAGTTTATTGTGATATAACCACAAAAAAAATGTGACTTATATGGTTGTAAAAGTCCCAACAAAGAAATTAAATGCTCAAGCCATGAAGACAAGGCTGAAAACTCAAAAAGATGACATTAAAAAAAGATAATAAAAAATGCCAAAGTTATGAAGACTAAGTTAAAAACTCATTAAGATGATATGATAAGAGATATCATAAATGCTCAAGTTATGAAGACTTAGTCAAAAACTCATTAAGATGATATGATTAGAGATATCATAAATGCCCAAGTTATGAAGACTTAGTTAAAAACTCATTAAGATGATATGATAAGAGATATCATAAATGCTCAAGTTATGAAGACTTAGTCAAAAACTCATTAAGATGTTATGATTAGAGATATCATAAATGCCCAAGTTATGAAGACTTAGTTAAAAACTCATTAAGATGATGTGATAAGAGATATCATAAATGCTCAAGTTATGAAGACTTAGTCAAAAACTCATTAAGATGATATGATAAGAGATATCATAAATGCTCAAGTTATGAAGACTTAGTCAAAAACTCATTAAGATGATATGATAAGAGATATCATAAATGCCCAAGTTATGAAGACTTAGTCAAAAACTCATTAAGATGATATGATAAGAGATATCATAAATGCCCAAGTTATGAAGACTTAGTTAAAAACTCATTAAGATGATATGATAAGAGATATCATAAATGCCCAAGTTATGAAGACTTAGTTCAAAAACTCATTAAGATGATATGATAAGAGATATCATAAATGCTCAAGTTATGAAGACTTAGTCAAAAACTCATTAAGATGATATGATAAGAGATATCATAAATGCCCAAGTTATGAAGACTTAGTTAAAAACTCATTAAGATGATATGATAAGAGATATCATAAATGCCCAAGTTATGAAGACTTAGTCAAAAACTCATTAAGATGATATGATAAGAGATATCATAAATGCCCAAGTTATGAAGACTTAGTTAAAAACTCATTAAGATGATATGATAAGAGACATCATAAATGCCCAAGTTATGAAGACTTAGTCAAAAACCCATTAAGATGATATGATAAGAGATATCATAAATGCTCAAGCTATGAAGACTTGGCTATAATCTCAAAAACAAATATCCACAGAAAGCATTGCGACCATAATGGCAGTAAAATTTCATACAGATATAATGTATATGCGTAAATAACTTGGCCAATAGCTCATTAAGATGATATCATAATAGATCTCAATAAAAGCTCAAGCTTTGAAGAGATTGCTAAAACTTATTAGTTTGATATCATAACAGGTACCATAAATGCTCAAGCTATGAAAACCTAGTTGATAAGTCCAAATTTCTGTCCCCATAAGTGTCGAGAGAAAACTTTCCAGGAATAGCCCACAGTGTGTGTAGTGGTTTAGTATACAGGAAGCAGTCATTGAGACTGCCATTGATAAGTATCTAGCTTCAGTCAGAATTGACATGTAAATATATAAGTTAGAACTTAAAGGTACTTACACAAAATCTGTTTCATCTCGGAGAGTTTCTAGAGGGGTAAAATTCATGTGACGCTTTCTCATGCCTATTAATACTGCAGATTCTGGGTCATTTGTATACACAGACCCTGGTTGAATAAAGAAAATAGGAAATTGATATCAATAAACAAAGCAAATTAACAAACAGTCAAGTGTTCAAACATATGCAAAAATCAACATAATTTAGCTTTAAAAAAGAACATACTCACTCTAATACATTAACAACAAACATCTTTATTGATCATTGAGATAAAAACAAACAAGCAAATAGCTTTGCACAAGTAGCTTAATCCTTTGCAGAGTACTTTTTCTTTCTTTGAAAAGAGAATATGCATGTTGTTTTTTTGTTTTTTCAGGAAAAGTTACATTGCAGTGCTTTTACTTAATATCAAAGTCCTGTACTTGGCAGGGATAAAAGTTTAGAAGATATCATAACTGTGTGGAAAGGGGCAAAAAGTAATACTGTAATTTGACAAGCAATCTCTCATAATGGATCATAATAACTTAAAAAAAGCCCATAAACTGTAAAACTGTAATTTTACAAGCTGTCTTCCTGTTTTTTTGTTTTGTTTTTTGTTTTGCTATAGCTGAGTAAAGAGTCAGAGAATAAGTCCAATAACTGTAAAACTGGTATTTGACAAACACTCTGTTATTTTCTTTTTAAACAATAACTTCAGAATTTAGTTGCAACTGGAACATTTAATTCTGCTATTACTGGGTAGAGTTGCAGAAAAAGCCAATTAACTGTAAAACTGTGATATGACAAGCTATCTATCTGTTTTGTTTTGTTTATGGCAACTGTAACATTTCATCCTGCTATTGCTGGGTAAAGAGTCAGGTCATAGAATAAGCTCAATTACCATCCTCCTTCGTTGCATTCTGTAAGAGCTGAATCAGATGGGTAACAGCCTTGGACGCCATCTTAGAGCCGTAATTTCTATCGAATGGGCTCGGCACACCACCTTGTTGCATGTGACCAAGAACGTTAGAGCGGCACGTAAATACACCCTTTCCTTCCTCATCAAACAGTTTCTGTATAAAGTTGGTGTCATAGTTGGCATTCGCACTCTCATTTCTGGAAAATTGCAAGAGTTGGAATTTTGTTACGGGAAGAGATGTTTAAAACGATATCATAAACTGAAAAGGATTAAAAAACACATATATACAAAAAATAGAAAATGAAAAATACAAAATAGTGAGCCAATTTGAAGCCTATATAATTGACAAAAAGGCTTTGACTGTAAAGAGTTTTGGAAATCTTTATTCAAATTTATTTGTTTATGTGAAGCATAAATGCAAAAGAAGATACTTTAGATAGACATCCATTTTCCATCCTCTTCGCCTAAAAGATCAAAGATAAGGTCAGCAAGCCTTTGTCTATTGACATTGATTTCATGTACACCCCACAGGGAGATATATCATTATAGACCTTTATTAACACTATATATACACAAGGGAAACAACTTCAAAGAGAAACCAGTTCTAACGTTCCGAGCTTATCAGTCCGTAATTTTTTATACGATCGCTAGTCTGTCAATTCTCTATATGTCCCGCGTAGCCAAATGATTTCTGCGTCCAAAGATACCTCTCTCAACAAGATCGGTCCAGTCAACCCAGAAAAATCTGCGACGACACACGATTTTTTTCAAATTTGGCTCATTGGGAATACATCGTTGAGAACAGAACCAGCCAATGTTTCGGCACTAAATCACCTCAATGAACGTTATTTCAGCAATGACTCTTTACCAGCATACAAAAAAACAACTATTGGTAGGGATCCTAACTAAAAATTCTAACCTGCACTCTATGTTCAACAGCACTAACCATGTAACACATGCACGTGACGAATCATGGCACTAACCATGTAACACATGCACGTGACGAATCATGGCATCTACGAAATGACGTCATATCTAAATCATTCTTTACTTATTTTTTTATTTTTTTCTCTTGTTTTATTCACATCTTGATTGTTTGAAAGAAGACATAAAGGTAACAGGATAAATAGAATAGATGATTGGTGTCTTTGAATAGGAAAAGTAATCGGGCTCGGCATCGGAATATTATCCGTTTCGCCTTCGGCTCACCAGATAATATTCCTATGCCTTGCCCGATAACATTTCCGATTCAGGACACCAACCATCTATTCTCTATTTGGCTCGCCGGATAATATTCCTACGCCTTGCCCGATAACATTTCCGATTCACGACACCAACCATCTATTCTCTATTCGGCGCATCCGATAATATTCCTAAGCCTTGCCCGATAACATTTCCGTTTCACGACACCAACCATCTATTCTCTATTCGGCTCGCCTGATAATATTCCTAAGCCTTGCCCGATAACATTTCCAATTCACGACACCAACCATCTATTCTCTATTCGCCTCGCCGGATAGTATTCCTAGGCCTTGCCCGATAACATTTCCGATTCACGACACCAACTATCTATTCTCTATTCGGCTCATGGATAATATTCCTAAGCCTTGCCCGATAACATTTCCGATTCACGACAACAACCATCTATTCTCTTTTCGGCTCGCCGGATAATATTCCTAGGCCTTGCCCGATAACATTTCCGATTCACGACACCAACCATCTATTCTCTATTCGGCTCACCTGATAATATTCCTACGCCTTGCCCGATAACATTTCCGATTCAAGACACCAACCATCTATTCTCTATTCGGCTCACCGGATAATATTCCTACGCCTTGCCCGACAACATTTCTGATTCACGACACCAACCATCTATTCTCTATATATCTCACCTTAAGAGTATTCCACGTTGAACACCAGCATGTAAAATCTTGTTCTTTAAATGCATGACATCGTCCTGCAATATATACCACCCTTTATAATATAAGACAGACTTTACTGTGAAACCTACCTTTGTGCGCATATTCAGGCAAGGAGACTATGCCCTGCACATGGCCACTTCATGTTTATGACATTCCCCTTTTTGAAAATTTGTATTCCCTAACTAACAAACCAACCAAAATTGGTGTCAAACCTAATCCCATAATCTTTATAGTACTGGTTAAATAACCCTCTTAGTTTTAGCTTAAACTTATTTATTTTACATTGATTGTGAGACAAGTGCTTACAACTAAGATAAATAACTCTCGATTCTGCTTCCTGGATCCATAACCAGTACTCTTGCTGAATGTGGATAAATGCAAGTTTGCAAGGCAGATCACATCACTCACAGGATTCGCACCCATGACCCTTGTGCCCTGTGGCCGGCGCTCTACCCGTGAACAACTGTCCTCCACATATAAAACAAATAACCATCTTACACATACATAACATCATACAAGAAAACAAGAGGGCCATAATGGCCCTTTATCGCTCACCTGAGTTCTGTTTGAAAAAGAGGTATATTTAAGACAGAGTGGTTGGTATGTTTCAAACTCTTCTAAGTGCTAATTGCATTGAATACTCTAAGCCAATGCTCTTGCTTGTTAACATTTTTTTATGTGTATTGTATTTGTCTTCTTGAGTTAATGTTCACCAAGACAAAGAGAATTCAGATGAAGGAAATTTAGGTTTGTGAAAGCAGGGACAGTAACAATTGGTTGGGCTAATTAAAATAATAACAATTGGAAAATGTATCTCAAAGTCGTTTATTGGTTTTCAACAGTAAATAAATTTGGAAAATTTTAAGACAGTCAAGCTTATGGTAAATAATCCATAATAGGTATCTATTATACTTAACAAATTGAATCTGAATTTTTTGGCTTGAAGTGCTTGCTTTATTTGACCTTATGAATGAAATGGTCTTATCATTGTTCATAAATGAAAAGGTACTATCATTTATATTGGCACATATGTTAATATGGTGTAAATGCACAGTTTTAGACTAGAGGGCACATTGATAATAAATCAAATTTAGATTAATTAAAACTAGATACATTATGAAAGAAAGATGGGACTGAGAGAAAGTCTATTATGAAAATGCTTAACTTCTTACCACCTGCAGATGACTTTTCTTGAAGAAGACAACTATTAAAAGCATTGTAAACATGTACTTCCAGATCTGATTTCATGGTATGTGAAGAGATGAAAAAGCATTGTGGTAAAAGGAGTAATTGCTTGTCATAAGCAATTTCTCCTTTTGTCACAATGGTTTTTTTTAAGTCGTCTGCTGCAAAATGTGGTGGTAAGGAGTAAATTTTAACATGAATTATTTTTTTTATCACAAAATTATTCAAAAGCACCAAGGGTTATTTTGAAAGTCAAGTCAGATTGCATAGCTCTAACAGGGATAAAACTTTCCGCTTATACAATATGACTGGTTATGTCAGATGAAACAAGGTTGAAAAGAAATTTGCTTAACCTTTTCCCTAATGCAGATGACATCAAATGCTTTTGCTGCAGACGGCATTTGAAACTATTGTGGCAAAAGGTGAAATTGCTCTTTAATGAACCATTTTACCTTTTGTGACAATGATTTCAAGCTTTATGAAACAAATGTTCAGTTATTTGTAGGAATTTTTGTCATTTTTAGTTATTTGCAGTAGGAATTTTTGTCATTTGTTGTTGATGCTTTTATGTCGTATGCTGCAGATTTCTTAAAACAGGGAAAGGGTTCATTAGTTCAGTTTTAGCACAGTGATTATGTATTGTCATAATCTTAATGCATTCAGATAATTCATGTTCAAGCGTGTTGAAAATCCATAAAAAAAATGTAACAAATGAAGAAATTGCTTAATATGATCAATTTATCCATTTCTTACAATTGTTTTTAAATTGACTGCTTGTAGTATCATCTTAACAGATTAACAAATTCAAGATTAAAAAACAAATGAAAGAGAATGATTGAAAAATCAAAATATATTCAGGCATATGGCACAATATTTTACACATGGAATCAATTACAAATTACTTCTGTTATCTGGAGAAAAAATGGCCATATTGCATTTTTGATCAGTTTATGACATGACATCTTTATGAATTTATTAATCTGGGATGACATTTTGGTTTGATTGACCCAGTTTACACAAGGTTTTTCAAATATTTGACCTAGTGACCTAGTTTTTGACCTCACATGACCCGGTTTCAAACTTGGCCAAGATTTCAATTGAGACAATCATTCTGACCAACTTTCATCAAATTTGGACCATAAATGTGGCCTCTAGAGTGTTCACAAGCTTTTTAAATTATTTGACCTAGTGACCTAGTTTTTTACCCCACATGACCGAGTCTTGAACTTGGCCAAGATTTCATTGAGACAATCATTCTGACCAACTTTGATAAAAATTGGACCATAATTGTGGTCTCTAGAGTGTTCACAAGCTTTTTAAATTATATGACCTAGTGACCTAGTTATTGACCCCACATGACCCAGTTTCAAACTTGGCCAACATTTTTATTGAGACAATCATTCTGACCAACTTTCATCAAAATTGGACCATAAATGTGGCCTCTAGAGTGTTCACAAGCTTTTTAAATTATTTGACCTAGTGACCTAGTTTTTGACCCCACGTGAACCAGTTTCAAACTTGGCCAAGATTTCATTAAGACCATCATTCTGATGAACTTTCATCAAAATTGGAACATAAATGTGGTCTCTAGAGTGTTCACAAACTTTTTAAATTATTTGACCTAGTGACCTAGTTTTTGACCCCACATGACCCAGTTTCGAACTTGGCCAAGATTTTATTGAGACAATCATTCTGACCAATTTTGATAAAAATTGGACCATAATTGTGGTCTCTAGAGTGTTCACAAGCTTTTTAAATTATTTGACCTAGTGACCTAGTTATTGACCCCACATGACCCAGTTTCGAACTTGGCCAAGATTTTATTGAGACAATCATTCTGACCAACTTTCATCAAAATTGGACCATAAATGTGGCCTCTAGAGTGTTCACAAACTTCTTAAATTATTTGACCTAGTGACCTAGTTTTTGACCCCAAATGACCCAGTTTCGAACTTGGCCAAGATTTTATTGAGACAATCATTCTGACCAACTTTCATCAAAATTGGACCAAAAATGTGGCCTCTAGAGTGTTCACAAACTTTTTAAATTATTTGACCTAGTGACCTAGTTTTTGACCCCACATGACCCAGTTTCGAACTTGGCCAAGATTTTATTGAGACAATCATTCTGACCAATTTTGATAAAAATTGGATCATAAATGTAGCCTCTAGAGTGTTCACAAGCAATTGTTGACACATGCACGGACGCACGCACGGACGACGGACATCTCGGTATCACAAAAGCTCACCTTGAGCACTACGTGCTCAGGTGAGCTAAAAAAGGTACAGCATTTGTAATTAAATTCTGCCTTAAACAGGCCTATCTGTAGTGGTTAGAGTACTTGAACTCATCATGGCTTCAATCTGCAGTACTAAAGTTATTTATATTTGGTTTAATGTCATCAACTATTTTACAGCATTCTCCCTGTTTAGGACTCCTAGGTAGTACCATGCCAAAGGACACTCCCACATAATCTGAGGTACCTCCCAATGCAATGGCATTCCACAAGTCAACCAGGAAACTACCAGTCATAAAAGTCCAAATGCAGTCACTGGGATTTAAACCCACTCAAAAGAGGAAAGACGAAACGATTTCAAGTTCAGTACTCTGACCACTAGACCAAGGAGGCTCCAACGACAAAAGGTGCACAAAGATATCAAAGAACAATATACCCACCCTCAAATCTGTAATGGTGACGGAATCTTCAAAGATATAGGCAGCATCTGCTCCACCTGCAAGACCGGCCATGGTTGCTAGGTAACCACAGTACCCACCCATTGTCTCCACGACAAAAACTCGGCGCTTTGTACCAGTGGCGCTCTGCTTGATTCTGTCGCATATCTGTAGTATAAGAGAAACATTGAACTCTCGATATATACTGTATTGTTATAGGGGAGTGTACACTGTATATCACTGGCATACAGTACCGCTAGGGGTCTGCTTGATACTGTCACATATTTTGAATAAAAATGAGGTACATTGAGTATTCAGTGCAATACCATATTAAGTGTTTCGTATTCGTAAAGTAAACATTTTATGCTAAAGATTTGTGTCAAACAACGTTCTTTCTTATTTCAATATTGGGCAAGGCAATATTTCATAGTAACACATCATTGGAGTCATTTCAAGGAGGCACTTCCAAAATAATTCAGCACATGACAATATTGTTTTTTCATCTAAGATACTATCAATGCTAATCAATTTCGACTTGCATAAATATTTTCCATAATCGTTTAGTAAAGCCATACCCTGGTCATTGAACCAAAAACCTTCCACACACAAGAGCAAACACTCTAACAATCAGTAACAACTGTAGTGCTAGATCTATACTTACATCTGTAATTTCATTAAGGGCGGTGTCTGCGCCGAGACTGAAGTCACTCCCAGGTACATTATTACTGATGGTGCACGGTAACACTACAATGGGAATGCAGAAAGCGTCATACTTATTCCTGGCTTCTGTCAACTGAAGGGCACTATGGAAAGCCTGAAAGAAGGGTAGGAGAGAATTCTTAAGACTTCTGTTATTTATTCATATGGGTTTAATATCAAGTTTACATAATTTCAGTTATTTGTGATGCCAGCCTCTTAATGATGGAGGAAGACCATACTCAACTGCCCATCAGGGCTGGTCAAGCCAGATAGAACCATCTACATTCTGAAAATCAGTGTGGAGACTATCTTTCATGAAAATCCAATACCGTTACTGAAACTTGAACCCATGTTGAGAGGGGCTATGTGATTCCAAGTTCTGTACTCTAACCATTAGGCCACAGAGGGAAAGTCTTTTGCAAATTCGCCCTATCATCACATTGACATCTAAAGTCTTCGGAGAATCTATCTTACTCAACAATGGATTCTTAATTTATTCTGTAGAAAGTTAAGTATAATGGAGTAGACAATTAAAGTAAAATGTGTAAATGTGTACTTAAATACATTCTCACCTCGAATCCTCCCACGATGGCCAGTGCACTGATCTCATACTCCTTCAACTTGGCAGCAATCTTGTCCAGACCGTACTGGCCTGCCAAAACTCTGTGTGAATAAATAAAATAAAATGTCTGAATATAGCTTGAGGAACATTGGATTAATATTTGTTTTAGGTCTTACATTGCATCAATAGTATTTCAGTTACAAACAGTCTTGTTTAATATAAGTGATAAAGGTGAAAGGAGGCAGAATGGTGGTGTACCAGACAATTCACGACTTGACACAGATGCTGGGCATTCAGTAAGCGAGTACAGGGAGCAGAATTGAAAGTGATTTATTTTCTGATTTAAAGTTGTAAGAACTTGTTTCAAATCGACCTTTAACATAAGTTTAATGCTTTATCGAATTTTCGACAGTCCCAAATTGAAAGTTTGCAGGCGACATTTCAAAATCTGATGAAATTGGAAAATAATCTTCTAATAGGGCAGACAAAATTGTGAGAAAAGAAGAAATTGCTCATTACGAGCAATTTTTTCCTTTCCTACAATGTTTTCCAGAGTCATCTGCAACAAAATTGGTAGGGTGTGGTTATTGTTTGTTAATGAGATGAACTAAACTGAACTTACTTTTTGGTTCCCAGCAAAGATCCACCCCTGCCTGACCAGCCATGTACTTCAGTCCAGCTCATGGGCTTAACCTGCATGATAACATGAAT
Organism: Cerastoderma edule; assembly: GCA_947846245.1. Classification (NCBI taxonomy): domain Eukaryota; kingdom Metazoa; phylum Mollusca; class Bivalvia; order Cardiida; family Cardiidae; genus Cerastoderma; species Cerastoderma edule. Next base: position 13,666,388 of record OX401420.1, read on the forward strand.
TATATATAATGACAGACATGTGCTGAACCATAACACAGTCATTTGATCTGTTAATCATGATAGATCTAACTAAACCTGACTGCTTAACTTTTTACTTCATGCATCAAAACATTTAAAGAAAAAATAAAGAAGAGCATACAAATTGCCATTATTTAGCTCATGCTTTCAACCATAATAAGTTGTCATAGATTGTTAGTTGAAGTTGAAGGTAAAAGTAAACAAAAATTGCTGTTCCTAATAAGCAAAGTTGAAAAGACGATATTGAAAAATACCAAAAATGTCTATCGTAAGTTTGTGATGCAATATTCCTTATCACAAAGTTCTTTCAATAACCAAATAATGTATGAAATCATGCAATATGACCTATTACTCTGTATGAACTCATTATGAACTGAAAACACCACCAAAAACATGGCCTAATTATGACTTTCAAATAAAGAGCTAAGCAGAATCCATGTTGAAAAAGGAGATATAACTTAAAACAAGCAATGTCTCGTTTTCTAATCTCAATGATTTATGAAATCTTCTGTAAAGGTTTTGTTTAAACAAATGATAATTAATAGTTTGTTAGTGTTAAGACATGCTCACACAAAGAAGACATCTTCATTGCGTTTAGCTTTCCTTGACATTTCATTCAAATCCAGTCAACTACACTACAAAATGAGAAGCTATTCTTTTTATCAGTTGATTCCTTTACCAACCAACTTGTGGTGCACAGGGTTAACTACATGTTTAAAATACAGAAACCTTAATAACTTTGTTGAAAGACAATAAACCTTCAGGTCAGCATTTAAGTTCTAAAGCTAGATGACGATCAATCAATGTAACACAATCACTTTATGTCTTTTTAATGAATGGACACCTACAGATCAAATTTGAAATACCGTGATTAATTTTAGCCCGATCCATAATACTCCACTTTTCCATATCTTCTTCAGGATACTTCAGAAAACATTTTGACAGAAGAAAATATTGCTCAAAACAAGCAACTTCTCATTAGATCAAAATGTTTCAATAATCACAATTAGTGTTTTTTCTTGCAAAGGGATCTAAAGTTATTCTAGGGTCAGTACTATGCAATAATACACTATACAAGCTAACTGCAAACCCTTATGATTTTTTAACTTCATAATTGATGTCTGCTGTTGTTTTCAATTTGGATCAATCAGAAATGACAAAATAGGTTAATAATCAATTACACAGTTTACCTGGAAAGAATGAGTTACAAGGATTATTTCTGATTACAAATTGCATGTTGGCTAAAAGATGATACATGTATTATAATAAGTTCCTGGTACATGGTGATTAATCAAAACGGCTTCTATGCGTATAAGCGAGCGTTGCATTGCTTCTATACGTACAGGCACCGGTTTCTATACTGATAAATCGTGTTGACATGTGATGACAGGTGTGTTTATTTCTTTTATATCTTAGCAGATACGACAAAGTTTCTTGTTTTAATAGTCTGACGGAACATGTTATATATTTGTTCATTTAACTGACATTTGCGTTCGACATGTTCCTGTATTAAAAAACAAACCAAAAATGTGAAGCAGAAATAAGTAAGAATTCTTCAAACTTGATTTCAAAGACAATATTTCAATCATATCTAAAGGTATCAAACTCTAATTGACATTGTTTTGGCAATTTTAACGCACATTAACTGATACTTCTCAATTATTTTGGTTTTTAAATCTTGAAAAGCCCTGCACATGGTAAAAAAAGAGATATTTTAATGCAACGGATAATATATGTACACGGCACCGGCTAATTAACGATGTAAACGGACAATTTTATATAACCCGTTTCTGATCATTAATTAAGTTGTAAAACAGGGTTTTTTCATAAGAATAAGTTCGACATGATTTATTCAATTCAAAATCTTAATAAATTAAGCCGATTATTTCACTTTGTGTGTGAAATATGCATCAAGATGTGGCTTATTCAAGTTATTTCCCTTGAAATAAGCTAATTCGTTTAACTCATGAAAGTAGTTTTTTTTATAAGACTCTATGATTTGCATTCGCATTATCATTATAAATAGTTTCATCAAGAAATATTAGACACATAGTCGAGGCTATTGTATTTTATGTTTTACTTCCTTGGAAGACAATCAAGCCCAAAGCGATGAGGGACCATTATTAAAAGTCTACGACATCAATACCTCGACCACAGAGGCCACTCAGAGTTATCTTGTCCGTGACTAAATGTACTGCCCTTTCTTGTGTGTAATGACAAGGTACAATAACAGCATGTATGCTTTTGAAACACAATGCATACGACTTTAGATAATTTTCCGTGTTAATAGTTCGTTCAGAATTTAACATTTAGTTTTTGTGTCAACAGATTTAAATCATTTATTGGTATGATCAACATAAATTTAGACGAGACAAAAGTGGTCATGAAAATCTCGAACAAAACGATGTTGGACAAGATAATGACAGTAAGAACAAACTTGGGCGAGACATCGTTGGAAACGACATTAACAATAGAAAGCAGAAACAAACTTAGGCGAGACAATATTGAAAACTTCAGTGGAAGGACCGCTTTAAAAGACTTGAATGGACAGTAATTATCGTGGAGGATGAACAAGGATTGGTAGCATCTATTCGTCTCTCCTTTGGTTGATGTAACCAAAGAGAGACCGTCTTATCTTTGTTTTAACGTATAGAACAAAAGAATGAGGGTTCATATAGAAACCGGTGCCATCTGTTTGTACATTAGCTGGTGCCAAAAATTACAGCTTTATAGGCTATTCGTATATTATCCGTAGCCACCCCCCGTTGAGGATTTTTATCTATTTCTTTTATTTACAGACATTGAATATGACAATAATACATGGCATTCATGGATCTTTATTTTTCTGATGGATTACATTTCGGAAAAGAACAGAATCTCTTATAAATCAGACAAAAGACTATATTTTCATCAAAGTGTTTTGCGGCCAACTTGTTTTCTTTAGTGTGGATTAAATAAAATGTTATGAGACAAGACAAAATACATACGTTACACAAAATAGTTCATATTGTTCCGTGATACTCGTCATTTTAATAAATTATTTCTCTTTTTCTTTATATTCTTCTTTTTCGCGGTCCACCTTCATGTTTTTCTTTGTTTACAAACGTATAGAAACCGGTGCTTGTACGCGTATAGAAGCATGCAACGCAAGATTATACGCATAGAAGCCATTTTGATTAACCACCGTGTGGTAACACCATAGTAAATGCTCCTTTTAAAACAAACACATCAAGGGTTCTGTGCAATACTATAGTATGTGCTTCATGATTGTGAAGCACTTACTATAGTCTTGCAATGAAGCTTTGATATTTCATCTGTAAGGAAAGCACTGTGACCATATTGGTTTGCGTAGATACACAATGTTGGTTAAAGTATTGTTGACCAACATTCGCCGTCTGTTGACCTGCCTGATTAGCATGAATTACACACTATACTGAGAATCTAAAATTATCCTCGAAGTTGTCTGTAATGTTCGACCATGTGGTTCGTCCATTTGCATTATTTGATAAATGCTACTAAGCTTACCTGTTGATATATGCATATAGCTCTATTGTTTATCGACTGTGTTCGGAAGACTGTCGAGTATTGAATATAGCGGGTCATAATTATTCATTCATAGAGACAATCAGACAGTGAATGTTGGTGAACAAAACATAAGTGCACACTGGTCTGTAAAAAACATACTTGGAAATGGTTACAGCAAGGATGTGTGGACTTAAACACAAGGAACTTTCACAATCTCAGCTCAAAAATGGATTCATAAGTGTACATAAGGGTACATTTTAATTGAGTTATGGAGAAGAACCATTGAGGAACAAGGATTAAACATAGATTTAAGAGCAAATATTGTCTTAAAGTTGTTTATCAGCATTTAAGCATTTAAAGTCCATTTTTTAAGTAAGAATTGCTCAATACATTGGATTCTGATTATAACTTTAAGTTCAATTAAATCAATTAAGGACATGCATTGTCATTAATTAAGTAAACCAGTACTAGTCTTTAGATCTTAAATGGGGTAAATCAAAATTGAAAGCAACTACAGACAACAGTTAAAACGTAAAAAAAAAACATATTTTTCTTTTTAACTTAATTACATCTGTGTAACTTTTGTGATAAATGAAATTGATAGCCTTGAGCTATTTATTCTTTTGTCCCAATTGTTTCTTGAATCATTTGCCACAGATGTGATTAAGTTCAATACCATTGCACCATTAAGGTAGAGTACCCATAATCTGCCTTCTTTTAATCTTTTATCAGATTACTTCGGTCATTCTTGGTAAACATGTGTCGTGGTCTGACCTATTCTGTGTAAAGCGATTAGTTCTAGCACCTACTGATGTATACCGAGAATGACCAAAGTAATCCAACTAAAGAAAGAGTTTCAAAATTACAGATAGAAGGTATTATATCTTAAAGCGACCATTGAAAAAGGAAACAAAAATCATGGTATATAAGACAACTAATGGGGTAAAATGGACACCAGTCATTGAAAAAGTTCCAGTACGAGCTTTATGAATGACTTGTGGCCTGTAAAAAGATAGCTTCCGACTAAATAACCTTTAAAACACTGTTTAAGAATGACTGCTAAAATGATATTGACCATAAATGTAAATGAAAGAAAAGTTACTGTAAATTTGCATTAAAGCATGGCCTCATAACCATGGAAGACCAAGATTTATCTTTAAAGCATCCTCCCAACACCGAAGAACAGAAGCAGCCCTGGATATGTTTGGTGGACTAGAAATCCTATACACTGAACGTTTATCATTTCCTATTTTTTTATCATGACCCATTGACATGTATCTCTTCTGTTTATTTCATTTTAGGGGTGGCTGAATCTTTTTTTTTGATTCAGTTGTCCGAAAATGCCCCTTTTTTTTCCTGTACTTGTCCATAGCATGATTTTATAGTAAATTTCATTAAAAAATAACTTGTCCATAAGGCTTTTGGCAAGCTGGGGCCCGTTTTACTAAACAACTTACGGAAAATGTTTGCGTAAGTCATAATTGATTATCATGGATAATATCTTCAATGAAAGTACAATATTGCAATGTGACACATCATTGGAAGCGTCTCGGAGAGACGATTCCAATGATGTGTTACTTTGCAATATTGCTTTGCCAAATATTGAAATAAAAGGACTTGTTGTTTTAGACTTACGCAAATCTTAAGCGTAAACTGTTTAGTAAAACGGGCCCCTGAGCAATATGGACAATTGATTTTGCCAACCCAAACACTGCATTAGGATTTTGTGACTGGTTCCTAGTAAAAACAACAACAGAAGATAAATGTCTTATGCCGTTGCTCTCATTTTCTTTGCTTTCATAACCGACAAAACCGACAGAATTGGTCGCATATAGTAAAGCACATAATAATCTATAGGGAGCAATATATCTATAACACGAAGAAGCTTCAATTGCAATGCATTGCATTAACCGATGCCAACCCTATATGAGAGTGTGTAACTAGTTCAAATTGACAGCAATAGCAGACGACAAATAAGATAAAGGAGGATTTGCATTTTCTTTAACCCTTTCCCAAACGTCAAATTTTAGACTGTCCCTAATTGAAAGAGTTTGCAGGCGACATTTCAAAATGTTATGAAAATGAACAACATTCTTCAGAAAGAGCAGAAAACCTTGTGGGAAAAGGAAAAATTGCTCGTTACGAGCAATTTCTCCTTTTCCCACAATGTTTTCTAAAGTCGTCTGCAACAAAGTCATCAAATGTTGTTATTGCTTGGGAAAGGGTTAAATTAATCATGTTGGGTACAAAACATTATGAACGAGGATGAATTAACCATTTTAAAAGGACAAAGTAAACTCATGTTGCAGTGGTTTATGCAGGCATCTGTAACATGTATACAGTGAAACGAGGCATTATCCAGGACAGGGCTGATGCATTTAGAATGAACCATAACCATTATGAATTTAGTGCTGGGACTAAATAACGAATCACAGCAATACAAAATAGTATCATTCTTGTATCATATATGCCAAATTAAATATGTTTCTCAACTGAGATACAATTAGAGACATATGAAAGTAGCAATGTTTCATTATTTATTTTCAGCACTTTTAAAATGGAGGGTTAAACAAGCTAGACTAGTGTACAGTTTGTGTCCTTATGTTCAAGATTGTGACTGCTTGTATTTAGGTCATCCTGCCTTAATTGCTACTTTTTTCCTATTATGCTGTACAGTCAAACTTGTGTAAAGAGGCCAGCCTATGGGACAGAGTAAATTGGCTGTTTAAGACAGGTTGGCTGCTTATCACAAATTGATGTATACTATAAATCTAACAATGGGACTTTCTGTAGTGGCTGTTCAAGGCAGGTTGGATGCTTAAAAGGGTGGCTGCTTAACACAAGTTAGACTGTATATCTCAATTCCTAATATTGAGGGTTGGTCAAGCCAGGTAAGACGACTATCACTTGGTCTGTAAGGAAACTACCTGTCATGAATTATCAAACACCGAAACAAGGATTTGAACCCATGAGTAGTAGTCCTCATCTCCCACAGCTTTCAACAGTGTTAAATAGGAAGGCATTTACAAGTGGTTTAATCAGAAAGACTTTCAGTATTTTTGAAAAAAAAATAGGATTTCCATACAAGCTAGTCCATCTTTTTTAACATAATGTGAATAATATCTTACACCACGTATATTTTCCTCTGCAATATTCTTAAGCAAACAAGGAAACACAAAAGTCCATGAATAGAATAGACAAAAAGCACTTAATACCCAAAGTACAAACATTAATAATAACATTTACTGGTATGAATACTTAGATACACGGTCTAATTGTTCTATGACACTTTTTATTGTAATGATTTCATGCCAATTTTAACAGCATTTCAGATTGCTGCAGACAGCACACTGATCCATCTTTTTTTGATTTACCAACAAATGTTCTCCCCTAGCATCTGACTGCTTTCCCTTTCAGAACTAAATGTTTCAACCTCGAGACTCATATCCATAAGGATGCCTGGACTTCTTCCAACATCTGAAATTCTTAGAGCTAAGCCAAATAGAAGTCTTTACTGGACACAGCCAAATACTTCTTTTCAAGGGCCTGATGCAACATTAGGGTAAGTCCTTCACACCAAAAAATGTGGAGCACTTTCTTCAGTATTGCACAGAAACCTCCATACTCAACAGGTACTTAATCAATTAACGCTGACATTGAGTACCCATTAACGAACCGTCACCACCAAGGACCCTCATTTCTGGAAATGCCCCAATACCCTATCTCTCAACTATCAATGACACATTACATATTTCCATTACCCCATTTCAAGGGAATGATGCGCAACAAACGTGAAGCAATTACGCTCTGTATTGCTCTGAACCCTTGATATTTAAAGGTTCCTCAATCAGTTACCTCTCGCATTGAGTACCATTATCTATCCGCCACCAACAAGGACCTTTTCCTCGACCTATGTTCTAGGAATCCCCTGATACTTATAACTCAACCACCCTGGACACATCACGTATTTTCTTTACCATATTTTTAGAGATTGATCCAAGACTATATAGTAAGTCACACAAAAATGTGAAGATTAACACATTCTTTTTGACGTTCTTACTATAGTATATTGCACTGAACCCTTGGTATTCAATAGGTATTTAAATCAATTAACTCTAACATTGAATAACCATAAATTCACCGCCACCAACAGGGACCCTTTTCTCAACCACTGTTCTGGAAATGCCCCAATACCTATCACCCTATCTGTCAACTAGGGGGGACACATCACATCTTCACATACTTCCATTACCCTATAAACAGCATGGTTATCTATTTCAGTTGAAAGCAACAACAGATTACTTCTACATTTTCCAAACACAAGAAAAATATTGAGACAAGAAGATAACTCCTCTTCAAAAGCAGATGCCAATTTTGTAAGTAATAGATACCAATTTTGGTCAATAATAGATACCAATTTTGCCAAAAACAGATACCAATTTTGTCAATAACTGATGACAATTCTATACTATGACAATTAACATGTTCCTTCTCCAAAAAGAGTTGAAATCATTCACACATAAAAAAGTTGTACTTCACGAGCTTAGAATTTCTCCTTTGGACAAAATGTTTTGTTCTTTTTAAGTTTAATACAATTTGCCTATAGAGTAATGGTTTGATTTGGGTCTTCCCACAAGGCAATTTATACATTACGTTGAACTGGGGGGAAATCAAGGTGGCAACAACTGTACCTCGGAAAATGAATAAATCTGTAGATAACCATATAGATTTAATGGTACTGGTTAACAATAAATAATATCTGTAGAAAGCAATACAAAAATTAATGGGAATAGTAAACAACAAATAAATCTGTAGATAGCTGCACAAAATTAATGGTAATTGTAAATGATGAAAACATTGTGTAAATAGCAGTACAAAATTAATGGTAGTTACAAACAATGAATAAATCTGTAGATAGAAGTACAAAATAAATGGTAGGTGTAATCAATGAATAAATCTGTAGATAGAAGTACAAAATGAATGTTAGTTACAAACAATGTACTAATCGTTTGATAGCAGTACAAAATTAATGGTAATTAAATCTGTAGATAGCAATACAAAATAATCCTTATTTCAAACAATGAACATCTCATATATGTCATTATAATGGTAGTTTTAAACAATGAATAAATTATGTAGATAGAAGTTAAACATCAATTGTAATTGTAAATGATGAATAAATCTGTAAAGATCAGTATAATTTTAATGGTATGTGTAATTACAAACAATGAATAAATCTGTCAATAAAAAATTAATAGTAGTTGTAAACAATGAACAAATCCACAAATCTTTAGAGAGCATTATAATTAATGGTCCTGAGCTAAGGATCAAGTCATCTGTTAGATAGCTGCAGACACTTTTGAGTAAAGCAAGTTTAATTAACATAATTTACAAGTTTTCTGTCCAAACATGATATAAAGATTTAAATTAAATCAAAAAAATAACATTATGTTATATCAACCGGATTATCACAACATAGACAAATCACCATAGAGTTACATGTTATAATTAAAGGCAAGTAAAAGGAGATTTATGCTATATAAAACTATATTAATTGGTAATCTTTAGGTCGGATTCAAATAGTTATCACCAAAGAAAACAATCAGCACAACTTAAACGTGAAAGCCAACAAGAATTAACCCAGATTAACCAGTTTAATTGTGTGATTCTTCACCCCTGACCTTGACAGTTGATACACAAATGTTTGAACTGACCAATCAGAATTCGTTATTATGAATATGTAAACAAACAGGTTGTTGATAAACATGATTGATTTGGAGACTACTATATTTCAAGCACAAAATAACTTATGTTAAAGGAGTCTATTTAATAGGGTCTCAATGCATTCGTAAATTAATTGTCATGACTTTTATGAAAATATAAAAGAACTCCATATACTTTTTTAGTAATTTATTTCTACTTATCTTCTTTTATGTGCCTTTAAATAAATAAGACCAATATAGATATATGACACATACATAGACTGTACAACAAAATGATTATTCAAATTTTCCCTCTACCATACTACCTTAGTAATTGCCTAGACCATAGAAATTTCTAATCAAGCACCTATTTATGACTACAAGCTTTAGATATTAATCATAAACCCAAAAGAGAAGGACAATCAATATTATCAAAGAAAAAAACCTTTACTTAATTGCATTTGAAGTTAAAAGGACTCATCATGTCAAAAACTATTATGGGTGAAGAAGACTTGCCTATTAACACAAATCACCTTTTTTTACAAAAAAGTATTTTTTTTCTTTTTATTCTAATGTATATACTAATGAGTCATCTCACTCTCTTGATAAGGGACGGAATAGAACAGAAAATACGTAAAGAGTTAAGGAATCAATTGGCTGAAGTACATGCGGATAATCAATAACTTAGGAAATAAGAGTTAAGGTCAACTGTCTATCATAACTTGAAAGGTATAAATTTGCTAAAGAAGGACATTCCTGGCCATACAAAATCATGAGAAAAGTGGCAAGACCAAATCAAATCCATCAAATACCCCTTTTTCTCCTTTTGTTTAAACTTTTCTGTTTTACATTGAAAGTGAAACAAGACAAGTTGTACAAATCACTTGGAGTAATCACCCTCGATTCTGCTTCCTGGATACCTAACCAGCGCCAAAGTCAAATTTTGGCTTAATGACAAGTCACAAGAAAGGTTTTGCTCAAGTAAGAAAACAAACCCAGGACCCTCTTGTCTTCAGTACATCATTCTACCCCAGGACCACTTTTTGGGTAAGATTTTAATGCATTACTTTTATTTTTTACACTTCTTTGATGCACTGTCCACAAATAAATCTATTATTTTGTGGACTAGGAAATACATGAAGTATCTTGCAAAAAGATTAGCCACATTTGGGTATCACATCAATGACATCAGGTTTTAAATCCTTGGACAAGACTCGGTGTTGTCTTGATATATCTATATGGTATTTTTAAATGAAATCAGCATTATTTCAGTTATGGTGCGATACCTGACTCTATATGATTAAGGAAGACCCTAAATTTAACTGCCAATAAGAGTTGTTCAAGCGGGGTCGAAGCATCAGCATTTCTTAAATCCGTCTGTAGACTACTTCTCATGAAAATCGAAATACTGTTAGAGAAATTTGAACCCATGCAGAGAAGGGCTATGTGATTTCAAGTTCTGTTCTCTAATCAGTAGGACATGGAAGCCCCTACTGTTGTCTTCAATTCATCCCTCAAATAAAATGTGCCTTAATTCCACATTGTAATTAATCAACCACATTGACAACATATAGGTAGATAACATTAAATAAAGGCAGTTGTGGACGACAGGACCATGTGAATATCTATACAAAGGTCAAAATAGATAAGCATTTCAGAATCTCTCATTTTGCCTTTCTTTCGAAAAAAAATAGAAAAGAAAATCCTATGTTGTGGTTATTCATTAGAACTGTCTCTTAGTTCTAATGAGTACCCACAACATAGGCTTTCAATGAAAAAATAAAATAGTAAGCATGTGAAATATTCCTCAACCTCGACCTCTGTTTATGCTATGTTGAGATTACTTGTCTATTAAGGTCTTTGTATGACAGGTTGACATGCAAAACTGGGTTACAAATTGACAATTGTCCCAACAGCTTCCTTGACCTGTTTCTGTAATGATCACCTTGCTACCTAAATTATCAGAATCTATGAGGACAGTTCTGTGAAGCTTAATTATGAGGAATTGATCCATTGGCTTATTGACAAATAAATGGCTATAAGTGCTACTGTGAAATATAGCAAGCAAGGAAAACTTGCTGACTTTCTCGTTGAAAGCAACCTTTCTGTTTGTGGTAAAGATTTGAGAGCTAAAGGCATTAAAGTAATGCAACTACAACACTAAAAGAGTGACTAAGATACTGAGATTCATACTGTGAATTATGGCAAGCAAGCAAACTTTGCCGACTTGCTCATTGAAAGCAAGGCTTTTCTTTATGCGAAAGACTTTGATTTAGAAATAAAACAATTGAAGTTATGCAATTACAACAATGAAAAGAAAGCTAAGATATTGAGATTCATACTTTTATGAAGTCCCCATGAGACATCCTTTGTCTTGGAAGCAGGTGATTGCTCAACTTGTACCCTCGACCACTGAATTAACCCTCTTCCCTCATTCACATTAACATACACATTCTTTTGTATGGTGTTTAAGTCAAATCAACAATTTTTCAGTTATGGAACAGCTTTCCTGGATCCACTAGTACTAGGCTGAGGCTCTAAAGTGACTTACCAATGGTCATTCCCACAAAACCAGAGGTCTGTGGGACTTTAACCCGGGACCCCAAGGTTCTAAGTCTGCTTTAAATTTGGATCTGTTGCAAAGCTCCATAAGAGGGAATTGGTTCGTTTGACTCTGGAAAATATTGTTTGAAAAGGAGATTTTGCTCGTAACTAGCAATTTTTCCTTTTCCCACAATTATTTATGCCCTATCAGATGATTATTTCAAATTCCATCACACTTTGAAATGTCGTCTGCAAACTCTTTCAATTTGGGACAGTCGAAAATTTGGCGTTTGTTAAAGGGTTAAAAAGACCAATTTCCATGTCTGTTTATCAAATCCGCCTTAAACCCTAATAAACACTTTATGATAACTAAAAAGGTTTCATTGAGAGAATACTGTCCTGTACATATCTGCTTATAACACCTTCAATTCATCTTATTCAGAACCTTTCATATGTTTCATATACAGTGATGTCTCATTAATCCGAATACGTCCGTTCCCAACAAAATGTCCGGATGACCGAATCATCCGGACTTATGAAGCAGAGCATGTTTTTATACACATTAAGACTTAAACAGTCTGTATGCACATGTATACTTATAACCCCTTGGCAAATGCCAAATTGTCGACCGTCCCAAATTGAAAGAGTTTACAGACGACATTTCAAAACGTGATGAAATTCAAAAATAATCTTCTGATATGGTAGAAAACATTGTGGGAAAAGGAGAAATTGCTCGTCACGAGCAATTCCTCCTTTACCCACAATGTCTATAAAAGTCGTCTGCGACAAACTATTCAAATAATTCCGTTCCTTTACAATTTCGTTCGTATTGCGAGACATCCGGATAATCGGGTCAGGATAAACGAGGCTTCACTGTACATACTAACTCATTTAATGACTTCCGATTAGCAAGGAGCAATGTGTGTATTTGATATATAACAAGGGCCCATTGAAGTACCTTCCCAATTCGAAATTTCTTCAATATCATGCAATTTTCCCAAAAATTCAAATCACATCAGCACTAACTAACTAACTCCTTTATAACATCTCTATACCCTAAAGTGTTTGAACCCATTAGATTCATCTCAAAGAGACATTTCCAATCAGTGCATTTGGTTCATCCAATTATTTATTTGTATGGTGTTTAACGCTGTGTCAACAAAGTTTCAGTTATGGTACGGCTTTCCTGGATCCGCCAGTACTCGGCAAAAGCTCTGAAGTGAATTGCCGAAGGCCACTTCCACGAAACCAAAGGTGTCGGTGGGGCTCGAACCCTGGACCCTGTGTACTAAGTTCACCATCTTAACCAATGGGCCATGCAAGACCCCTCCCAAATGTATGATTACTTTTGAAATAGTAACAGAACCTTACAAAGCTCCTTACCCTGAGTTATGGAATAAAATGGTCAATTGAAACAACTAATAAGTTTAGGGCGTTGAACGATGATCGATAGAGTGTTATAAACAAGCATGTACAGTATACGGACAAGGAAAAGAGAATAGAGCTTCAACCACTTTATACTATATCATATCTATAGACAGCTATATAGGTTAAAGACTATGAAAGCTTACCGGATCTATTATATCGGTGTTCTGTGGAATAACAATAAACATTTGGAAAATCAGTTATCAGTTTTTACTATCAACAAAGTTTTCTAATCTATAGTGTGTCTACCATTTCTGTTTAGATGAAATGTTGGTATTTGTCTTAAGAGAAAGCAAGAGCATCACATAGAGAAAGTTCCTTGTGACAATCCCGAGAAATAGCTAGTAACATGCAGTTTCTTGTTTTGTCATACCAGTCACAGTTATTGCCTTGATCAAAGTTGTTTTGACTCAATAATATGAAAAAAGTGTTATTTCTTAACTTTATGATTGTCATCCCTGTTAATTTTGTTTTTGACCTGTAAGAAATTCCTACTGAGAGAACAGAATTAGTTTATCTGAACTCTCATATTAGATGAAAACAATAACAGGCAAAAGCTACTAATGATGAAAAACAAAAAGAAATCTGATTTTTTGTTTACCAATATGAGTATAAACAATTCAGAAGCTTCAATTTCAACAAACCTATGGATTAAGGACATAAATGATTTGTTAATCAACATGAAAATATAAAGAAACCAATAACTTAAATCTCAACAAACCTATGGACATAAATGATGAAAAGCAAAATCGTAAAAACATAGAGTAGATCATCTTGACATCCATGACTTTATTCTGTAATAAAGGGCCAGCAATGCTCAGCATTGGGTAGATATATTATCAACTGGCAAGTTATCCTGTTGTAATGATGAATCTAAATATCAATAATAAAATATGTATTGTTTTATCTAACATACTAAAAGGAAACAGAATATCATATTCATGTTATTTATACATGTATATATAGCATTTCATATCAAATCAAATTAACACATAGACAAAGTATGATAAAAAATCTAGCATTTCATTTTAAATCAATTTTACACACAGAAAAAATATGATAAATATTCTAGCATTGTTTTTCACATCAAGTAAAATCACAAACAAAATATGACAAATGTTCTAGCATTGTTTTTCACATCAAGTAAAAACACAAACAATATATGACAAATATTCTAGCATTGTTTTTCACATCAAGTATAAACACAGACAAAATATGATAAATATTCTAGCATTGTTTTTCATATCAAGTAAAAACACAGACAAAATATGATAAATATTCTAGCATTGTTTTCCACATCAAGTAAAAACACAAACAAAATATGATAAATATTCTAGCATTGTTTTCCATATCAAGTAAAAACACAAACAATATATGACAAATGTTCTAGCATTTCCTTTCATATCAAATAAACATGCAAACAAAAACCGATTAATATTCTAGCATTTCATTCACATCCAATAAGAACACTAACAAAATATGAAAGCTTTCCTTTCAATCCGACATCCCTTTCCGTAATTCGAAAGGGAATGAAAATCTTGGAAACTTTTCACTGACAACTTTTTAGTTATAAGACAATTATTGTTATGCTGACAGATTAACTCCTGAGGTCGAGTTAAGATTGCCTTTTAGGGTCTTTAAAACATGTAGGCCTTTTAGGTCAGGGCTCTTAATCGCATTTTCTAACAGAGACCCAAAGACAACTTCCCAATTAGCAATTAAAACCATGCAGTTTTGCCAACAAAACAAAATCACATAAGCTTTTTGGTTATTAAAGAATTTCCAAATTTGGAAGGTGCCTTTAATTGGCCCCAGGGAAAAAACGTGAAGCCCTTTAAAAAAACTAAAGAGTTGAAAATATCTCTTTATTCAGTGATAAGAATAGTTCAGATCACTGTTATTATTATTTTATCTTTTTAAAAGAATTTTTGCTTCCTAAATACAATCTGTGAGATGGTCCATTTAAGCTTTAAAGAAGAAATGAAAATAAAGGCATCTTATCTGGACCTTTAAAGTCAGACACAAACTTAGCATAGGAAGAAGCAAACATAGACTGCATGCCAGTAACCAATAATATTCCCAAGCCCAGCCAAACAAAGCAAATTGAGGTAGAATATGCATAAACTACCACTTTAAAACACTTTCTTATGTTGGATTACTTCGGTCGTTCTGGGCATTCACCGGACGGGGCTGGAATTATTCAGTTTAATAGGAATAGTTTCTGCTCAGACTGATTTATACCGAGAATGACTTAAGTAACTTGACAAAAGAAAATGTTTTTAAATGGTGGATTATTGATATTCTACCTTAAAGCATGAACCAAGCAACACACCAGTTATCAAGCCATGCATCTCAAGCCCGTGCCATTCCATAATTGACCAGTTAACAAAATGCCTCCAAAAGTTTATTCATAGAAGTTTAACCCTTAGAATGCTAGGTTATTTTCTAAAAACAGATTTTGTGCCATCTGCTTTCCAAAACCTTAAATATCTGCTTAATTTTGATGAGGAAAGATACTTGGAGTAGCAGACAGATTAGATCACAGGCCAGCCGCCAATTTACTTGGCGGCTGGCCTGGATCTAACCTGTTTGCATAAGCATGAAGCTGGTTCCAGCACTCTAAGAGTTAATAATTGACATTGAAATTGCTATTCATAGCTCTTTGAGGATCAATGCAAGACTAAAGTAAGCGCTGCACATATGTGAAGCACTTACTACAGTCCTGCATTGAACCCTGGGCCTTCTTTTAGTGAAACAACTTTGACAAATATGGAGGCAGCAGTTTGTCAACTGGTTGATTCCTAATCAGTTCAATAGAGAAAATAAAAGGGTTGACAACATGCCTCCTTTGCAAGGCAAGTCGTTTACAAAACACACTAATAAACTGCATTATACCAAGACTAGGTTTAAGTTGACTGTTCAGTTGTCTTGCTGAGATTATTCATGCAAATACTACGATATTGGGGTGAAAACAAATTGCAACAACATTTTATGTTGGTTTTAACAGTATCTCAAAAAATATCCCTTATTGAGTGCAAAAACCACAGCTGTAGACGTAGGAAGATGTCTAATGCCAAAGTATTTCAACTTGACAGCTGCTGCATATCAATGCATCAATTGCATTAATAAATTATATAATTACCAAATATGAATATACAGATGCATCCCTAAGAGCCATCTAGCTAGTGTTACCAAAATGTTAAGTGCTTGCAAACAACAATATTTTGTAAAACAGATTGACGCAGAAGTCAATCAAACGTCTTGTAAATTTCACCTCTTGGTACATCTCAAGGTAGCTTTGGGGGCTCTTCTTTGAAGGCTAGATAAGTATATACAGAGGTCTACATATAAAAGAAGCTCAGATATTTTATGAGCAAGTTGTCCTTTTGGATGGAAAGGATAGTTTGCTCCTAATGAACAGTTTATACTTTTGTCACAAGGGTGCCTACTCAATATCATAAGGATTTTTTTTCATGTTTGTTTTAGTAGTTGTTTGCTGTTGCTTTCAATTTTGATTTCTTAATCGTCAAAATTGAAGACACAAGACAATGCTTGACAGCTGTATTAAAATCAAATTATGAAAACATAAATACATGTGGCCTTTTCTGGTTACAAAAACACTTAATTTAAGTAATGAATGACATTTTGGGACCATGCAAAGCATTTATTCTGAGATCAGATTTAACATCAAGCTTCCCCACCAAGGCAAAAACTGGATGATTCTACCTCTAAAGTGCCTAATAAGGGAGGACTCAACAACTTAAAATATTTTTGTTTTTCACAAACCAAGTGAATTTTTTGTAGTTGTGGACTTGTGAGAAGACATTTCTTTTGGTATTCATAGACTTTTCATGTTAGTTTTTAAATATTCAATTTAGTTTCTGCATAGCAGAGTACCATTACTAAGGTATGCCAAAGAATAGCAGAAGGTTTCTTCTCTTCTTCTGGATTGAAGCTTTATACATAGATCTTTATCATTATATGCTATCTAAAACAATTCTTATTTAAATGATCATCTTCTTGTTTTATATTTGCATTAACATTCCTCCCTTTATCAGGTCCTCTTAAGGTAGAATACCCACAATCTGCCATTTTGAAACATTTTTATTGTTGGATTACTTTGGTCATTCTCAGTATACATCGGAACTATTTGGTCCAAAGGGAAGAGTTTCGGCCCTGACCGTTGTACACCGAGATAGCCCAATTTAAACTGACGAAAGAATGGGTTTCAAAATGGCAGATTATGGTGATTCTACCTTAAGACTAGAACAAAAGATAAAAGCCCAACTACCTATGCAAAATATGTAGTAATAAATGAAATTACATGGACAAACACATATATAATAACCCATAAAGGGTTTGGTGACAAGTCCTCACTGAATAATCCAGCAGATGAAAATAATAAAGACTCAGCAATCTATCCATTGCTGTGGCTTTCCTTGATTCACCAGTACCAGGCTAGGGCTATGAAGCCACTAACCAAAGGCCAGTCCCATGAAAGCAGAGGTGTCAATGATTTACGATTTCAAGATGAATAAATGCTTGTGTGTTTGTAATGATTAAATCATCTTATTGACTAAATATTTTTTAGATGCATACACTACAATACAATAGATTCTGCATGCTGTATCTAAATTTAAAGTAAAAGAAAGAATTCCCTAAAGATTGGGTTCTGCAAAAAGGAATAAGAATAAAGGAAGAAGGAAGGGATCGTTATGTGTTGTTGTTGATATCAAACATCTATCTGCATCTATATTACAAAATAAATAACTGAGAAATACCAAATGATATCATTGAGACAATGTTTAACACAGAATATGTTCTGCATCAATAGTTCTCCTTCTGAAAGCAGGTTTCTGAATACCTCTGCTGTAAAGACCTTTTAACTAGAGAATGAATGAATGGTGTTTTAAGGCGCATCGACAGCTTAGGTCATTTAGGGCCCATTTTAACTAGAGAAAGATTAAAGATAATTGGCTTTTCTTATTGATCGCTCGAGATTTACATTGCATTAACAGTATTTCAGCTGTTGTGCAACCGCTCCCTTATAGAAGATGTAGGAAGACTTCAAATCTAAAGGACAACAAGGGATGGTCAAGCCAGAGGTAAAACCATCAGCATTCCGTAAGCATAACATTTGTCTATTGTATATGGGTTTATCATTGCATCAACAGACTCCATGCCCATAAGGGCTGGTCAAGTCTGTAAAACCATTGGCATTCAGTAAGTCAGTTGGGTGACTACCTCTCATGAATAACATTTACATTGTGAAGCCCAGTTAACAATTGATTGAGGAAAACCTCAAACTTCAAGCGGTAAGAATAATCAGCATTGGGTAAGTCAGCCTGGGGAATACCTTGTAAGAAAATTCATATCTAGCAATGCAGTGAATTCAACCAGCACAGAGAGGAGCCATGTGAGTTCAATGTATGAACTCTATTTATTAGGCAATGGAGACTGCAAAGACTGAGTACATCTTTTTTTTAATATTCTATCAACTGTGTAAAAACAAACACAGGTGGGAAAAAAAATTAAATAGTCAGGCATGTTAAAGTGACATCCCTGGGTAAATTGAAACTCAACCAACCTCTTATCCCATATGGAAGGTTTTCTGAATGAATTCTATTTATTTGGGTACAAACCTTTAAACCTAATACAAATACAGTCTTCTCCGTTCTCCTATACACCCTATATTGTGGGTACACACTAGAATTATCTCATTGAGACGATTCTAATGTGTGACTACAATATAGGATTTTACAACATGTATAAAATGATTCATGACAACAAACCTATTAGGCTTCTTGTAATGGCCCTCTGGTGAACAAATAGGAAAAAACATGCCATATTCGTAACCATGCTCAAATTTGTCACAAATGAGTGGAAACAGACAAAAAAGGCTCCAGTTCTGCAATCTAATTCTCCTTTTGTAACAATATTGTCTTTTGTTACAGTTTACATTCAATCATCTCATCTGCAGACACATACCAACAATAGGTCTAAGGTCCTGCAAGATACATGATTCCATTGCCAATTTCTCTTTCTACCAAACCCTGTATTGTCACAACTCATAACAGTCATCTTGTCAGGACTTAAGTATCATTAAGTTATTGTTTTTTTTAAATTGGTACATATAAGTAAACACTTCCATATGGGTTAATGGGTAAAGATTCAAAAACAGAAACATTCTTACTAACTCATATATAAATACTTTATCTTAAACAAGCAATGTCAAATTTGCTATTTCAATGATGGCCATCAGAGAAATTGAAACGAAAGTTTTTTCTCTTAGGGTGTGCTACATATATTATTGTATCATGAAAGCATTATTAAAAAATTAATGTGTTTTTCCCATTGTTGTTTTTGTCATTTTAATAAATGGATCTAAAATCTTCCAGAAAAAGGGTAGGTTATAAACCTTCATAATCAATCATTTTCTGATGTTTTATGAAAAAGTTGCAATTAAAGAAGAAATTGTTCAAATAAAAATTCTTTTTTCATGTCCCACCAAACGTATTCATCATAGAATAACCAAGCTACTTGAACAAGAAGAAGTATTCATATGCAAGCAAGTAACACTAAAATGGTCTTGGTACCCAATATTTCACTAAACAACGATCAAAGAAGTAAACAAACTCATCTAATACATACACTTCCGTAAAGTAGTCCGTCAAAACTGTCATGGATGCCTAGGACAGTGTGGCCCCTGGCGAGGGAGAGACGTACAAACGATCGTACAGCAGCATTCATTCCGCAAGCTGGGGCGCCTATGTTCATTATGGCAAACTTCTTTCCTTTCTGCGAAACAACACAATGTTTTTCTAATTAATTGCATATGTTTTCGTGTTTTTGGAAACATTTAAATATATTGTAATAAACATTCAGAAACCTTTTTGTGAAGAAGTCAAATGGTTTTAAGCTGAGAACCAGTCAGGCATTTCATATAAATTTTTGTTGTGCTTTTTTGTTATTGTTACCCTATTGAAAGGGAAACATATAATACAGTTTTACATTATTTTGTTTAAAAGGTCATTAAAATGATGATAACACATTCACATCAATCACCAACCTAGAAGCTGCTTCAACTCTTTTTATTAATCAATTTAAAGTTTCCATCAAAATGAGGATTCAATGCAGGACTAATGTAAGTTATTCACAAATCTGAAACACTTACTATTGTATTAATTGAACCCTCAATATACATTCCTTCATTTTAGAGAAATATTGTTGATGTGGTGTTAAACATTTACATAAAGACAATACTTACAGCTGCTTCCACACTTTTGTCAATCAAATGACGGGGAGGTTTCAGCTTACTTAGTAACCTGTATGTCATCAAATTGTTTTGGAAACTCCTGAAGGCAAACAAACATAGGGGCATTAGCAACATAAATATCACAAATAACCTTCATGCTTGGTTCTAATTATTCCTTTCCTTGAGTATAAAGGCCAGCTATTTTGGGTGTACAGCCTGGTCGGAAATTATTTTTCAAGGCCGAGTTCAAAGGCCTTTCCCACCGATAGCTCACAATGTTTTTCAATATGTCTTCAATCTACAAGGAATTTGGTATGCTATCTTTACATCTGGGCTTTATGGTGACAATCTTAAACAATCAGACACATAATCATCATCCTCGATGATCTTGATGAATAATACAAATCAACACCTTTGTAAGTTCTTATAGTAGATTTAACGTAAATGTCAGCTTCTAAAAGCCTGAAATCCAGCTCTGGCCAGAAAAATAGCAGGCCTGGTATATGACATTTGCAGTACGTAAAATTAAGAAAACAGAATGACAATGTTAACAGTACTTCAATTGGTATCGAGACAAACACTGATGATGATCATGAAACAATCCTAAAGTTCAATTTAAGGCATCTACAGATAAAGATTAATTGTTTAATAATCTCTTTGAACAACCTATTAAGATTAGAGTGATGTTAGCTAATAAATGTTAATAACTCATTAACATGTAAACATCTTTATATGTATATTGCATCATGGACCAAAGTCCTTTGTCAACAACGTTTTCTCTTCGATTCTTTTACAATGGCTTTCCTAGATTTCATGATTCCTTGGCTAGGGTTCTGCAGTTAATTTCTAAAGAGAAAATTGCTCATCATGAGTAATTTGTACCAGTATCAATTTTCTGAAATTTTCTAAGATAAAACGATGTAACTGTTATTTGGTTTTATCTTTCCTTAGTATGACAGTATTAAAAAAAGATTTTATCTTAAAGTTTGCATTTATGGTAATGAGACCTTGAAGCTCTTTGTCACTTACTTTCCTCTCAGTTTTACTGCCAACTCGAAATTCTTTTCATCCATAGCCTTTTGAACTCTTTTTGTCTACAATAAAAACAAGTTTTATTCATCGAATTCATAACGATCTATTGTCCCTTAAAATGAAAATGCAGCAGAAAAATTTGAAAGGCAGAAATGTAACACAAAGACAAAATTGCCACAATGGTTTCTACCAACTGATAAAACAGCATTTAAGCGCTTGCTCACAGATAAGAATATTTGGAGGTCAAAATAAAAAGTTGTTGAAACATTACAGTATTTGTATTGCCATTTGTTGGTAAACAAATAAAAGTAGCAATTGAACGCATAAATAATCCAGGAAGCTTCAATTTATTTAAGTATTCACAAATAAAGGAAGATCTCAAAAGTGATGAAATGCTTTTAAATACATATCAAGTCATTTTAGAAAACTAAATATAAACTAATATACTTCACAAAGCTATTCACCAATGCATATCATATAACATTACAATTTACAAATTCACAAAAAGGTATTACTTCCTCAATCGTTCTTCTGTTGCTTTCAATACTAACTACTCAAAACATCCTTCATGGGCGAAAGAAATTAAGTTAAATACCTTCTCAACACACTCAATTAAAGGAACTCTGACGGCCATGTTTCCATCGAGGGAGATGACACAAGCTGGGGAACCAGGTGTTGCCTCCATTAGTGCCAAAACCGACTCTGCACCCATTCTGGTACCCTGTAAAGTAAGAGGTTTAAGTTTCAATAAAAACTTTAAATAGTACAAGCCAAGGAACAAGAAAATACCTGTTTTCATTCTGGTAACCTGTAATTTATGAGTTTTAACTATCAATTAAATTTTTAATTGTACGAGACAGGGAACCAACAAATGTTTATGATTCTGGTACCCTGTTTTGCATGAGGGGATTGACGCAATGCCATAAAAAAAAATCAGTTATGTGATGACTTTCATAGATTCACCAGCAGTACAAAGTGTCTTGCTTAAGGACACTTCCACAAATACAAAGGTACAGATGGGGCTTAAATCTGGGATCCACATGCACTAAGACTGCCACCTTAACCACACAGATGGGGCTCGAATCTGGGACCAACATGTTCCAAGACTGCCACTTTAACCACTGGGCCATGGACAACCCTAAAAAGGGAATTAAGTGTTTCCTCACCAAGAGTCTATCAAAAGCTGTTGGACTGCCTCCTCTCTGTACATGACCAAGGACAGTAACTCTTGTATCATACTTCAGTCTGTCTGTAAGGAGCTGAAAGATGGAAAAGAAATCATGCTTCATTCACCAGGATTTTGTTTATATAAAAAAAAATATTTCTATCGTCATTAAATCAGATATCAGAAGCAGAAAAAGGGGACCTAAAAAACATAAATGGTTCTCTATGCACAATAAAGACTACTTTTCCTGTATGTTTCAGAATCATCTTTATGTGCGACAAATTAGATTTCTTTAGTGATATTCAGTAGAATTAATTGTGAAGAGAGGAGATATTGCTTGTTATGAGCCTTTTTTTTTCACAAAGGTTTTTGACACAAATATATGAATAAAATGTGGTAAAAAGAAGTTTATATATATCCTAGATGCAATGGCGGTCATGTGTTTTCCATCATTGAACAATTTCTCCTTTTGTCACTGGTTTCTCTAAACGAATAAGTATATAAAACAAAGGAATTATCTACTTACATCCTTAATGTCATTGGCAGTTATAGGTTTTCCATGTTTGTCTATAGCACCCTCAGCAACCAGAATGATGTTCAAGCGTTGACCAGTCTCTCGTTCCTGTAAACATTATCATCACAACAGTATATTTATCAATAGGAATATATACAAATTCCCAAGTGTGATCATAAGGCTTTTTATTCAACGATTATGTATGTTTATGACTTAAAAAATGTGTTTATTTCTTATAATTGTAGGTTGAAACAAAGATAAGTGTAGGCGTAATTATATCAACAACTAATAAATCCATAGAACAAACCCGGCTTGGGTGAATTTCGATTTGAACCATAAGCCAAAAATATGACATCCTCGTGACAGAGTAACATGGAAAAAAAGGGTCAATTAATGATTCATACTTCAGAATGCTTAAATGTGAAAGCTTCACATGAATGATAGTAGATAACCAAAGCAAGAAATGTCCACTAGAAAAATCTAATTTGTTTAAATATGACCATTAAGAAAATCTATTCATATGTTGAACACATACAGCTGACAGTTTCCTGCAGAGATGCTCTGGCCAATCATCCTCTGGGGGCCATTCTGGGATGAACACCCAGTCTGCTTCTGTTGCCAACGCAGCAACCAACGCTAGATATCTAGAAATGAGGTCGTATATAAATTGAGTTTAACACAGCTTTCAGTGTTAAGTTCCGTCATACAGATATCAATGCTAGATATCTAGAAATGAGGTCGTATTTAAATTGAGTTTAACATAGCTTTCAGTGTTAAGTTCCGTCATACAGATATCAATGCTAGATATCTAGAAATGAGGTCGTATATAAATTGAGTTTAACACAGCTTTCAGTGTTAAGTTCCGTCATACAGAACAAATGTGTAGGAGTTACATGCAGTTGTAAACAATGCTTTATTTTAAATCATTCTGACAAAGAATTTCCTCATCATTTGTGACAAATGTTTGCAAATGGCAATGGTATCTAAGTCACATCTTGAGCTTAATTTGCACAAATCAATGTTCCTTGCTTTCCCTTACCAATGCTGTACTATTTTTCTCAAGCCAGAATCCCCACCCATCCCCTCAAAAAAAAAAGAAGAAAAAAAAATTGTAAAGGGTTAAAAGAATAATGAGGTCTGTTTCATTGACTTGATTTAAAATCATCAAAGTTAATATCAACAAGTTTTGTTCTCAAAAAGAGACCACATGAGATCCACCGCTTTATTATTTGAGTACAGTAATCTAAACTCAAAGCTGAAGAGACTCATCCAGAGAGACAAAGATCAACTGGTATGTAGTCAATGCTCCAACTATTGGAAAAAAGAGGAATAAGCCAACTCTTAATCTATAAAGAGAGAATTCACTGCATTTCTATTTAGCCATTAACCTTATACTGTTGGTACTCAAAAATGAACTTATTGAAGTTATCGGAAAGCTTAAGAATAACATCAGTCAAGACAAGAAAGCATATTTCAGTCTTTAACAAGCAGTGATTTAAAACATAAATACAAATCATACATTGTTGGTACTTTGTAGGATCTTCTTGCTGAGATGTGTCTAACAAATGTCAACAATACATGTCTTAAAGAAGCAATTAAGGAATTAGCTAACCCCTGGACTTAGTTCATTCACATCATACTGTGAGAGGAATTGCACTTACCCACAATGCCTTCCCATTACTTCCATCACAAAGGCCCTCTGGTGACTGAAAATAGAAGGTATTCAAAAATTGAGTAGTAGCCAATAAGATGAAGAGTGTATTTCAGTTACATTGATATGCCTGGCTCAATATCTTTGGAGGAAGAACCTAAGCTGAACTACTTAAAAAGGCTGGTCGGTATAATTGGTTTTCAGCAAGTCAGCTGGAAGACTACATCTCCTTGCAAAATCCCTTGTAATATTATTTGCAAAAAATGGTGGACCATTTAATTTTTAAGCAGATAAGAAATATTATTTGTGATGAAAATGACCTACATTTTTTTCTGTTGCTGCATAACTTCAAATATTCTATGCGAAAACAAAACATTGAAGCAAAAGAAAAAGCAATGTCTAAACAAATAGTGATGTATGACCATCCTATATGGAACATTTCATACAAATAAAGCCCATTTTACTTCTTATACATACCAGGAGGTGGTAGCTGAGATGTTACCTACTACTTCTATATGGGGTTTAACACTGATTCAACAATTTTTAATTAAGGCAGCTTTACTGACATTCACCAGCGCATAGCCCATCCAATCCCTGTCTCTTCTATTTAACATATTTCTGTTTCCTTACAACTTATATATATACATTACTATTGTTTATGTGAATGAATGTAATATCATTGTATTACTATACTCATATGTCTGATAAATTCAGACGTGAACGAATAAAAGTTATTTGAATTGAATTGAATTGCAAACTGATACCCCAATGCAACCAATAAGAGCCCATGGGAGGATAGAACTCAAGCCCCCATGTCACAAGACCACCACCTTAATCACTGAGTCATGCAAGACCCCAACAACTGCCTTTACAGTTCTATGTAAAGCTGAGTCTAGATAAAGACATATGTACATCCAAAATAAAACATTTTCTAATATGCTATAAAAACTTTTATACGTATCTTCATGCAATATCTGAGTTGTTATCCCATGCCTAAACAATTTTATGTTAAGCAGTGTCTATGTAAACATTCATGTACATCCTAAATTATACATTTTCTACCCCTCATTCCATAGGGAAAATTAAACCATATACATACTTCGATGAAGTAGTTGAGATATTATCAACAGCCTATGTAAAGCAGTGCAACTATGAATATTCACACCAAAACTACACTTTCCCCCCAAACCCCATTCACCCGTTCTACATACCTTGATGCTGTAGTTGAGATGTTATCCACAGCCTCAACAATTCTATGAAGAGCGCTGTCTGTGCCAATGGTCATATCCGTCCCACAGAAATCATTGTCTATAGAGCCCACCATACCGACGATATTCAGGTACTGACACTCCACAAACTGATCTCTCGTGATCCTTCCTGTTATGAAATAATACACCGTTTTACATAAAGAGTGGGACTAAATAGATAAAAAGCTGTTAGGCTCTATAAAAAGAGCTTAACAATAAGGATGTCTCCATGACGATTTGTTAATGATATGATGCCACTTGTAATAATAAATCAGTTGTATTATAGCGTAAAATAGTAATTCCCTTTATTGACCTGAAGCTGGCTTTTCATGTAATAATGCTTTTCCTAATTACAACCATTGATTGAAATTAATAAGGATTCACAATAACTGACCAATTTGAGAATTCACCTAGACGGATAACAACAAAAAAACAAGGGAGAGTCCTGAAGTTAAGAGTTTTGAAGTTTAATAATGGCAACTTGTAAAAATTGATTTTGTCACCCCTGCATAGCCCAACGCTTATCATTATCATTCATACCTGTACTGACGAGCTCTTCTAGAATGCTGGCCCACTCGTTTCTGAAGATGTTCGCACCTGTGAGACTCCCGTCTCCACCGATCACCACAAGGTTTGTAATCTTCTTTTCTACAAGATTCTGGGCAGCCTGCAGACGACCTTCCTTAGATTTGAAGGTCATACACCTGGCACTGCCAATCACTGTCCCACCCTGATGTAAAAAAAACTTAATGTTACTTTATTGTTTTAATGTATTTTCTAAGGGTTTTTACATTGCATCAATACTATTTCAGTTATGTTGTGAGACATTGTTCATAATGGGGGCACTAAGGCCCGGGAAAGCTAGGTAAAACCATTACCAATTTGTAACTCAACCTGGAAACTTCTCATAAAACTCCAAATGCCGTCACCTGGAATTGAAACCATTCAGAGACAAGCGCTGGGATCTTAAGTTCTGCACTCTAACTGCTACTTTACAACCCATTTCCAACATTATGCAAACGATCAGTGCAATTAGCCCTTATCACTATCCCAAGACTATCTACTGTGTCCCATTACATTTAAGAAGACTGTTTAAAACAACAGTTAGTAGAGGTTATTTTTCTCTATCATTTGCTGCCCTCTTGTACAACTGTTTTTAATTTGTATATTGTTCGACTGGGGTTTAACACCATTTTTAACAATGTTTCAGTTCA
Organism: Cerastoderma edule; assembly: GCA_947846245.1. NCBI lineage: Eukaryota > Metazoa > Mollusca > Bivalvia > Cardiida > Cardiidae > Cerastoderma > Cerastoderma edule. The sequence continues at coordinate 13,693,680 of OX401420.1, forward strand.
CCTATATATGCTCTATTTCTGCATCTGAAAACAATTCTTTTCAATTTTCTGATTGATTTTCCACATGAACATATTCGATCAGGGATGGGAGACAAACAAATCATGCATCTTTATAAACGTCAGAAAACATATTGGCCAAGCTGCCAAGCCTAATATCAAACTTAGGATCCCTGTACTCCAAGTCGGTGATGATGCAAAGCCCGTCTCATAATCATAGAACATCCCACAAACAATTAACTGCCCATAAGGGCTGGTCAAGCCGGAAGAAGCATCAGCATTTTTCAACTCAGTCAGAAGACTGTCTCTCATGAAAATCCAAATGCTGTCACTGGGATTTGAACCCACATGGAAAGGGGCCATGTGATTCTATACTCTAACCACTAGACCATGGAGGCCTTTTGTGAGCCTTTACATTATCCATGTTTGCTGAACAGCTGCATATTACAGTGATAATTTTTGGCTCTAAAAATCTCATAAAATTTCTCAAAAACTCATTACTTTCATCATTTTAATCATTTTTCTATAAAAAAAAAACAACATTGATTTTTAAGTTTGGGTCAAAAAAGCCCATTGATTTAAATTAGAAAATAATCACTGTATTACCGGAAGAGCTAAGAGAAGCCTAGCAAAGGAGTGGAATGGGGCCTATTTGGTCTCGTAAAGAAGGCATCTAGAAGAATACGCTTCATGTAAATCTTGACCTCTGACTTATAGTTTAGATGTAGAATTTACTTACCAGCTGCATGATTCCTGAAGAGCTAGCCCAGGTGGCTTCATGTATATTGTCTCCACCATCCACCATGCCTTGATAACCCTGCAAAGGACATCTTAAATGTAACACATGTGTAAAGGTTTGGCCATCATTCAGACCTAAAAGGTTGAATAATCTCAGGGCTCAACTTGGAAACAGGCCGAGGCCTGTTTATTTTTGGAAATTGTTTCGATGAAAATGCTAAATAGGAAAACCAAACAGCTGGTGCGACTTTCAATTATTGAAAAAAGTGCATCATTTTAAAGGAATTTCCAATTTGGAGGAACCTTTAATTGGCCCCTGTAATATAACACCAAAATGCCCTGAATTGTCTGCTTTTAAATGTATGAGAAAGTGTCTTATTCTAACAGATATGCTAAACTCATTCACAACAGAAATAGATTTCTTAAAATAATTGTATCCAAAACAGGAAGTCACTTATTACAATTCCACATGTCATAGAAAAAATTATAAATTTTACTTAATACAAATGTTAAGACAATTTCTTGGTGTAATTCACAGTTGTTCTCTGAAGACAATTTGAAGTGAATTTTTTTTTAATTCCATAAGAGAAACAGATTATGCCTGTACCTCATCATTATATCACCGTTATTCAATTCTATCGAACCATGATCAAACAAACAACTTTTCCTCTGTGTGTGTACAGTGAATTTACATGTTTTATGATACCATTCATTTTAAAATCTACAGCATTAACTGTACATACTTTTAAAAGTAAATTGATGCTTCCTGAATAAATTATGCTTTCATTAGTTACTTTTAATTGTATATCCAACAACAATAAATTTTATTTTGACTTTCAGATTTTCTCTTCCATGAACAAGCACCTTCATAAAAATGAGCTTTCTGAAAAATTCAGCATCCAAAATACTGCACTCTTACCTCTTTGATATAGTATGGTTTACAACCCAGGTAAAACGACATTCTCACTACGGCCCTAACAGCAGCATTCATTCCTGTTAAATAAAAATATCAATATAATCATAAACCAAGCTTTTCTATGTGAAAGGAATAAACATACAAATATATATTTTACTTTGAAAGCATGAATGCGAAAGCATGTGAAAGCATCTACTTTATTAGAACATGTATACATACACAGAAATATCTTGAAAAGTTAAAAAAAAAATATATCAATGAAGTTGATTCTACATATCCTTTAGCTCCATTAACTCAGTGGCAAGTCTGACCAAAAAATATTATTAATATTATATTCACTAGTAACAGTAAAATTTACTTATAATGAATGAAATGCAAATCTGCATTAATGCTTATTAATATCAATGTACTTTGCCAACTATCTCGCTATGTTTGATCCTGGCTAATTGCCTAGACACTAGAGCAATACATTGACTAAGGACATGAAAAGTGTACAACCACAGCCTCAAGATATGAGAGCCATGGATTTGAATCCTGTGAGCTTGCATTTATCCACATTTGGAGGGAGTAGAGGTATTGTTTCCAGGAAACAGAATTGAGAGTGACCAATTTAAGTTGTAAGAACTTGTTTCACAATCAATGTTTCATGATTGATGTAAAATAAAATTTATCAACCATTTAGCAAACGCCAAACGAATTTTCGTCTGTCCAAAATTGAAAGAGTTTGCAGACGACATTTCAAAATGTGATGAAATTGAAAAAAAATCTTCGGATAGGGCAGAAAACATTGTGGGAAAAGGAGAAATTGCTCGTTAAGAGCAATTTCTCCTTTTCCCACCATGTTTTCCAGAGTTGTCTTCAACTTTGTCTGCAGTCAATACATGATTTGAGTCAAGAGTCTGCATTTGATTTCGACTGTTCTGTTACAAATAGTCTGAAGAGTTTTTAACAGCTGAGCGAATTTTAACAACTCAAATGTTTACTAGAGAATTAAGATCTAATTTGCAGAAAAAGATCTTGAACTTGGAAAAAATTCTATCTAGATTTGATTGGAAAAGGGTCCTTTTACCGGACCCAAACAAAGAAGGAAATAAAAACGCTGAAGGCTTACCTTGTGTTTTGGCTTGTTTAAAACCAATTCTTATTGAAAACACTGAGAATTTGCTTAATGATGGATGTAAAATAAAGTGGTTTAAACTAGTACTATGACTATACAGTAATAGGGCTTACCTTGTGAGTCTCCACCGCTGGTAAACACACCAATAGCCCTGCCAGCATAGGTACCAGGGGGTACATGCTCTCCCTCCCGACCCTGTACACACAACACACTGTCAAGTCTACCCCTCGGACTCATGGGGGCCGTGGAGGCTTCCTCTGGTGTCGCCATCCTCTTGGTTTATAGCAGCTGTGCACCTTGTGAGGTAGGGCTGCTTTATCTGGAAAAGAGTTAGACACACAAATATATTTTTGAGGGTTCAATGCAAAACTATATATCGAGGGTATTTACTTCAGTGCAAAACTATAGTAAGTGCTTCATGTTTATGAAGCACTTACTATAGTCTTGCACTGACTGAACCCTCGATATAGTAAGTGCTTCGTAAACATGAAGCACTTATTATAGTCTTGCATTGAACACTCTCCTTGATATGTTAAGTTACATTTGCTGCAAAATGTTTATGCAGATATAAGAATCGTTAATTATAAGAGTGTTTGTAAACATTTTTTGGATAGCAAAGAAGGATCAAACAAACAACAAATGTCAAAATTGATAGCATTTAATTATTCATGCTCGTTCCATTCACATGTAAATTAAACCAATAACAGAACAGAACTTAATGACCTTTGCAAACAATGGTAGCTGAGACTAATAAGACATACATCATTGATCATAATCACAGTCAATATTTCACCTGTAGTTTCTACTGTTTTTGTAAACATAGGAAAGCAGTAGATTATTTGTTTTTTTCTATTCATTCATTTAATTGAATTATGCAATAAACTATTATGGGAATTATATCTCAAAAAGTGTTAAATATGGCCCGGCCTCCCTTATATCCAGACTGAGGGAGGGGGGGCAGAGTATACTTTGGCCCCCCCAATACTCACAATGGCAAATGAAGATATTTGAAAAGAAAAAAAAAAGAAACGAAAATTAACAGTAGAATAAAAATAAATGTGTATTTTTGTGCTTTATCTAATACCAATTCCCCTTTTGTTACGTCAATAACCAAAATCTTTCAAACATCATCATTGCAAAGGGCAATCTGAACACATCGGGTTTATCCAATGAAAACTCAGCTCACAAAAATACCCGGGAAGTGTTGATTGACGAAAACAGTGGCGTAAAATGTGTTCTAAGGAGTCAGACTCAAAATTGTCTTCAAAGCTTTAAAAATAATTTAATCTTTAACAACATACAGTTGAATCCGTGGCTGTGACAGTCTGGGAGCTGCCACTTTTTGTTTAGATCAATACATTTGATTTCCGCGTGAGATCGAGACCAGGCACATCCCTTTTTCTTTCTTTTTTTTTCTTCTTTTTTTATTAAAGATACACATTTATATACGCTTTCTTTTAATTCTCATAATGTTATTGAATTTGTAAATGCATGAATAAAGAATAGTCATGAAAAAGTTTAGGAAAATTTATTCTTAGACCGGTCCTCATCTGAAGTTGGCACCCCCCCCAATGTTGAAAACGCTCCTACGCCTATGAACCATTCTACAATTCAGTATTATAAGATCATATATCTTACCACAAATTTCATATATTATCGCCGGATAACTGAGTTAAAGGCCTTTTAATATATTACGGTTGCAGGGCATGCAGCGTCAATTGTCATTAATTGTGCCATTAATTGGTGTCCTAAATTACTAGGCTAATCATAAGCCAGTTACAACAAAAGGGAAACAAACAAAATTATAACAAACTGTCATGTATTTTGTTATTGATAAATTACTTTAGAAACAAATTGAGACAGACATATTGTGATTGGCTAAAAACGTTTGGAAATCAATTCATTTATATGGCCTCCTATTTACAAAAATTGCCTATGGATAGCTAACTTAAGCATCTGTGCCTAAAAGCTCAATGTCTAAAGGATATGTGCGGTTTATTTTACTATGTTCAATAATTCATACTGAATTATAGGATGGGTACGAATGGACATCTTCAAAATTAGGATGGTTAGGAATTGACATAAATGTGGGTATGAATAGCCAAATTTGGCTGGTTAAGAATTGGCTTGAGTACGAATTGACCGGAAAGCGATTAAAAAAGGATTAATTCACAACTGTTAGTAAAATAATTAGATAATTTTCAATAACAATATGGGTCTTCAAACATTGCGACAAATATTTTTGTCGCATTTGTCCTCCATTACATGAATGATCCGAAAGTTTGATATGACGGGAGATATTGCCTGATCCAAATATTTCTCAATATTTTCCGATCGAGTCAAATTTGTTTGACTACATACACCTGTGGCTTTATTATGTGTTGGTAAAAGAGAACAGGGACTTTCTTCTACATTTGTAAAGCATGAATATCTGGCTTTATTTTGTGTTGGTAAAAAAGAACAGGGACTTTCTTCTGCATTTGTAAAGCATGAATATCTGTCTTGATAGAAAATCATTCAATATTCATGGGCATCAACTTATTCCTTTAAAGTTTGATCTCTGGACCATATTTTCTTCTGTAACAACTATTTTTTATTCGACAACTTAGACACAAAGATGATGAATATCTCACATTTCAAAATTAAGAGTTGTATGGAGTGGATATCTTAAAAGAACAGTTTGTTATGGATAGAGTTATGCTATCTTCAAATAGGAAATGAAGCAAGCAGCCTTGATGAAGCTTAAGTGGATGACTTGGTACAGGCCCAAAAGAAGCCAAGGTCAGATGCAAATAGTAAGAAACGTCGGATGCAGACCATCTCATTATAAATCGTCTTTGAATCGTCTCTAGCAATGACAACTGAATTCAATACTTTGGAATGGCGGGACCAAAACACAATTCAATTCTACCTTTCCTTATATGGATCTCCTGTCAGCAACGATGGTAATCCGTTGGAAGATGGATAGACAAATCGGCCTTTTGCCAGACCAGCGTCCTTGACATTGAAGGTTGGTTTCCGGCTAAAATTATGAAAATCGCAGGAAACCAAAACAAATGACGGGTTGCTAGTTTTCTCCTTTTTGATCCTACTGATATTTTCAAACCAGTCTGAAGCTCATAATATCGCAAAGAAAGTAGTTCTCTATGAAATGTTAACTATTTTTTACCATATCACTCAAAATTCGTAATGAATGGATCAAGTACATATTTAAAGTAAAACAAAATATACAAATATCAATTAAAAGGGTCCATTTGTAAAATTCTCAAATCCGAAAATCCATCTTCGTGCGCCAGATGTGAACCGGTCAACTTCCTTTTACTCAACAACGTGAAATAGGCAGCCATGAGGTATTCGACAGCAACAATTTATTTGCAAATTTAGTCCCTTTTAACAATCTAGATATACAGATAACGTCAGTTTTAACAATTTTTATAGTTGTTTCACTCGGAATACGACAAATAGTCCACAAAACAGTGATACATAACCTAAATTCTAAGTGATCAAAGTTTGGCTCTTATTTCCCGCATTGCTGAAATTACAACCGGTAATCAAAGGTCGGAAACATTGCTTCCCTCACACCTCAAGTTATATACTTACTGAATACCATTACTTCAGAGGGGTAACTCTATCATTATGATTCCTGTGTTGTCAATTTTAACATTTTTCTTCGTCTGCGCTTGTGGTTAAACCCTGTGATGCCATTACTTAATGATTTTCTAACGAGATGGTCTCTTGGTGTTATAATGGAAACTTAATGTTTCTTTACCGCTTGATCAGCCCTGATGTGCAGCAGTTGTCTATGTATGTGGTTATCTGTCTCGTTTCGTTATATCCAAGTCATTGTTCTCAATAAGAACTTGCCAAAATGACCGCTTAAAATTGTTTTTGCTGGTCAAATTTTGCAGAGATGTCATGATATCAAGTGGCCTGCTTATATTTTGTTTTGGCCTGTGCAACCAATTCTTATTGAGAACACAGGTTGAGATTCAGCCATGCAACCCTCTTCAGACTATAAGACTGGGCAAGAAGTAACTGATTCACAAGGGATTTCAACTGATGGTTTGCATCAACAATTTTTTATCCATGGCCCTTCGTCACAACTATCTCTTGGTAATCAATAGTCACTTGGTATTTCTTACAAACTGTTGAATTTCTCTAATGTAAATTTTGACTTAATTGATGATGTCGGATCAGATTTGCAGCTGCCTGGCTAACCTATCCCGAATCTGCCTGTGCCTTTGATATAAGTGTACAGTCCAGATGTAATCTGTTCCTTATGCAGTCTCAAGCAATAATTTTTCCTGCATTTATCTTATTTCCTTTGACCTGATGATTTTGTCTTCAACTTCTAAAAATGTCATGATCATTTGGGAAATCATTTAGTGACATGGAAGGAAAACTAGTTACATGTGAAAAATGGACAGGAGCTTGTAACGGTTTAATGATCACCTTGATATAACTGAAGTTCTTCTGAAACTGTTAAATACTTCAGTCCAAAATGGTTCAAAATTTGTGCCTGAACAAAATTAGATATGAATGCTTTTCTTTCTTGCAGTACATTACGGTTGCAGAAGCGTTTGGCATCTGCCGTTTTAAAATGCGGCAAAAACAAAGTCTGGTTGGATCCTAATGAAACCAACGAAATTGCTAATGCAAATTCAAGTAAGTTTGTGTATACATTGACCTTTTATGATGATGTAAGCAGTAATGTAGAGGTTTAATGATTCGGTGATATAAAAATCAGTCACTAGTAAGGTGTATTGATTCTTGTGACACGGTTCAATAGAATAATGTTTATTTTTTTAGTTAAAAAGGGGCGTAGGTCCTTAATTTCGGGATGTCTAACTGTTGATTTGGGAAACCAAAAAGCTGGTATGACTTGAAGAGTTTAACTTACTACATGGGTGAAAGTGTTCAGGATTATTCCTGAATTTCAGGTTTTTGAGACTTTTTGTCCCTATATAATACTATAGCAAACATGCCTTTTCAGGATAATGAAGTATAGATTTCAGGTTTTTGAAATTCTTCAACTTTCAACCATGTTACTATAAAAGAATGAACATAATGGTTATTTTTTAAAAATGGTCATGCAGATCACAGAATCATATGAAAGACATCCATTGTAAAACTGTGATATTCAAGTTACAGACCTGATCAATCAATATATTATAGTAATATCTAAACCCTAGATCTGTCATGGGCGACATTGGTGCAGAGGGACCTGGGTTAGGTGGGATAAAAGTTGCTGGGACTGACTGACAAATTGTAATGAAGACTTGTTTAGTATCCAGGAAGCAGTCATCAAGAGTAAATTAAATAAGCTTTAAGCTTCCGTCACAATAATTGATGTAAAATAAATAAGTTAAAACTAAATCCTTGACCCATGTATAATAGTGTTGTTTTATAAAATAAGTATGCAACATTACAATCAAACCAAGTTGACCTTGACCAGGTCCTTTTTTCCTTGAATAGGGAAGGTACTTAGTCTTATTAATTTTGGAAAGATGTATTGCTGAGATTATCGAATGGGGGCTGGGGTGAGATCTGGTGGCAATTTGAAATTTTGGAAACACTGATCTTAAAGACATTTTGAATGCTTAAGGCGTCTATTACAGCCCCCTGTTTTATAACACATGAAAAAAAAACATTGACTTAATGATTGAACTTTCATTGCAGGACAAAATATTCGCAAACTTATAAAAGATGGTTTGATCATCAGGAAGCCAGTCGCTGTCCACTCCCGTGCTCGAGCACGCAAAAATACCATTGCCCGCCGAAAGGGCCGTCACATGGGTTATGGTAAGTATGGATAGTGATTGTTTAAAAACTGAACATCTGTGGTTGTAGCTTCTAGTTATCTTATTTATTTTTTATTTGCTATCCTGGTATTTTGACTGCACTCAAGTAAATTGTTCTTTGTGTCCTTCCTACGATGCAACAATATAAATAGAATGATAGTAAAAGTCATGTTAGATTTTATGCCAGGTAAAATCGTTTGGTAAAAAAAGAACTTTGAAAAGGTTAACTGCCACTCAAGGATGTGAAAAAGAGGATACTGACTTTTCAAGAACAATGCTGCCATGTATGAATTTTTCAGTAGAGTTACCTTACTTGGTCGATTCCAAAAAGGTGAGTGACTTTGGAATTATTTTTCGTTGAACTATAGTGATGGTTTTATTCATATACATTCCATTCAATTTTCTTAGGTAAGAGGAGAGGTTGTGCTAATGCCCGTATGCCTACCAAAGTTCTGTGGATGAGACGTATGAGAGTTTTGCGTCGCCTTCTCAAGAGATACAGAGAAGCCAAGAAAATCGACAAACACTTGTAAGTAACTTCTCCAGAAACATTGACAGGTGGCTAAATCAGATTTTGATTTACTTGTCATTAACTGCAAATTCTTTTTACTTGTCCATAAATGCCAAATCTTTGCACATTTTAGTAAAAAGTTTCTGGACAATTTAGGTTTTTGGATAAGCTGGGCAACATGGATTGGACACATAATTTTTCAACCCATGATTGAAATACGCAAAGTCTTAACTGAACGAAAGATATTTCTTTTTTTCGGACAGTGCTTATTCTGGTATATTATTACCACATGTTTCCTTGGTAATATATCTATATTATTGATGTAGAGCAGTAATCACATAGCTTATATAATGTTATTTAAATGCATTTACATGTATTGAACAAAAATAATATGAAATGAAAAACAAATTGAAGTGAGACTGATTTCTAGTATTGTCTCAACTGTTTATATTAAATAAAATGATTTCATAACTTTAGCAATCATCTCTCTTAGCTTATATAGTGCTATCAATATACTTGTTATGAAATTGAAACTGAGCTTAATAATAGTTATATTGCATCTGGTTGAATTATGCAGCTTTCTTTCTAATGATGTTTTAAAGTTTTGCATTCTTTATGAAAAGAAAGTTTTATTGCTTTTAATTTTTGGTGAGGAGAGAGACAACTCACATTATTTTTTCCCAAAATGATTTCAAAATATGTCTGCAATGGATCTATTTAACTTTCTTGATCATATCTTGAGAGTTTAATCGTGTCTGACAAAAAATATATCTTGTTCATTTAGGTACCATGAACTTTACATGAAGAGCAAAGGTAATGGTTTCAAGAACAAGCGAGTTCTGATGGAGTTCATCCACAAGAGGAAGGCCGAGAAGAGCAGAAGCAAGATGTTGAGGTTAGTATTAGTTTTGGTTTTATTGTACCTTATTTCATGTTTTATAGTATTTTTTATTGCTATTACAGCAATTCTGCAGCTTTTTTTTTTTAATCTGTTATATATGATTTCTACCTTGTGTCAACAGTATTTAAGTTAAACTGCAACAACTATTTATTTGTGGAATGCATCCATTTTACTATCACTTAAATGAATAGAATAAGAGGCGTCTCCTAGGCCTTGTTGTAAGAGCACAGAACTTGAGATCACATGGCCCCTCTCTGGTTTGAATCTTCGTGAAGGGATTTAGAATGATTGGTAGTCTCATGACTGACTGCTTACTTAATGCTGATGGTTCTACTAGGCTTGACCAGTCTTTATGGTCTTGCATCACATCGTACATGCAATAATGTTGTAAGGCTATAAAACCCACACATTAATAATCAGAATAGAACATTGTTAATGAACACTTCACAAGGTCTGAACCTAAAATAAATGTGGATCATATAACTGACCTAACACAAACTGGACTGAAGAACTGTCCTCTGACACAAACTTACTGCAGATCTATTCTTTCATCATCTTATTACACAGCTGATGTTTTTTGGGGGGGGTTTTTTTGTGTCCCTATCTAAACTTGTTCATTAATTGGAAAAAGAGTCTATATATCAACTGTTTAAAACAGTGCGTCATTGTTCTTTGACATATTGCATGTATTTTCATCACTCCTTGTATTCAGAGCTTAGTAATATGTCCGAGTTTATCTAAGTGTATGCAAATTGATTTGTATTAAGTGAACAGAGCAAAGGAAATGGCTTATTTCATCCTTAGTAAGGGTATAAAGAAGTCTAGTCCAGCAAATACAACTGTTTTCACTTTTGTTTTTTCGTCTATTACAGCGACCTTGCCGAGATGAAGAGAAACAAAAACAAGGAGGCAAGAAAGCGCAGGGTGGACAGAATTACACAGAAGCGAGAAGATATGCTTAAAACTTTTGCTGATGAGGATAAGAAATAAACTGTTCAGACCATTAAAGCGAATATTTAAAGAGATATGTGTGAGAGTTATGTAGTGTCCTGCTTTTATTTTAGTGCTTTTTGCCCTTTCTTAAGATCAAATGTTTTTCATAAACATACTGATTTTAAGGGAATTTACTGTTGGGTTGAATGATTAAGAAATGCGACTTTTGGTAAAAGACAAAGTACGGTCCCCATTTAAGTTTATTATAACATTTATTTCTCATGTCACAGAATGTTCACAATTCCTAAACTACATGTTGGATTACAAATGAAATTTTATCTGCTTTTCTATGTCAATCGGCAAGTTTGTCTCTCAGTTGGTTAACAGAATGCAGATGGGCCTTGATAAGCCCCAATGGGCAGTTTGGGTTTTTGTCCCCTACCTCTTTACAAAAGCATGTTTGACTGTCCAGTCTAATTTTAAAAGGTTTTCAGCTTGTCTTCTCTCTTATTTGGATATGTCTTTATGAAAATGTTAGTGTGCATGGACAAATGTCTTGCTCAAGTTTGATAAGCAAGGTCATTTAAGCACCATGACACTTCAATTTTATAAAAGGAAGTTTTTGGCTGGTCTGCTATATCCCTCAAAATGTATTCATAACTTAGTGAAAGTGCTTGAGAACAGGGGTCAAACGGGGAGTCACATGGCCAATGATGCAATCTTACGGCAGTGCTAGAGGATTTTTTGCAAATGAAGGCACATTGTGTACCCCTATATGAGTTGACCAACATTCCGGTTCTGATGGTATATGATAACCCATGCTTAGCAGGGAAATCGCAGTTAAAAGGCGCCTGCATTATATAATATCTGAACCGGACAGTTGAAAGCCAACTCTTGCGGGGAACATACTGTGACCATCATTGCCAAAGTAGGTGAAGCAAAAGTACCTGTTCTGCCGTGTGTGCGGCCATCTTGTACGGATGAGGCAAAGTAAAAAGTTGGAAGGACTGCTTCACAAAGAAATAACTTTGTGAAATCTTGCCACAGAGTGATGAAAGCCCTGAAATGCAAGTTCCGATACCATGAATTCATTCTAAACGTTTGACGATTTAAACCTGGATCAATGGACCCTACACAGGGGAACATTAAGAGCCCTTGGGGGTTAGGCGCGTAGTTACCTGTACGCAAGAAACGAAATTGCGTACACGTTGTCCAGGAAATTAAAAGAAATGTAATAAAATCCATCAATCGCCAGTCAAAGTAAAATGTGTGAGGTTAAACATGTACACCACAAATCCGGTCAAAATCACCAGATGCCACGATTTGGCCTATGAAAATTTCAAATTTCTCCCTGACGGTATGCCCCGGACCTCCTAGAAAACTCGCGCTGCGGCGCTCGTTCAGTTCAGGACCGAAAGAAGTTGGGTACACTTAAATGGTTTAGCTACGCCCCTGGGGGTTGAAAGTGGACACACTGGAGGCGTCGGAGGATTAACATTGACTGAAATAGCTGAAACCTTCAAACATGTTAATGATAAAGGCTGTAAATGCTACAAGATCAAACAAAGTACTCCCAAATAGTTAAGTGTCGTAAGTTCAAAATGGACCTGCATATTTTATGGAATATGAGATAAAAAATGGTCAAAGGGAAATAACCCATGCTATTTTTAGATGAATATATACACTAGTTTCTTCCCTTATTTAACATATTTCCCCTGCTAATAAAATTCAAACAGTTGAGATGGCTTTTCACGTTTAGCCTTATCCACATATAGGAGTAAAGCTTAGTATACCATAGCTTCATAATCATTTATAATATTTGATAGAAACCAATGATAAAAAGTCATTATCCTTTCACCCAATGACCATATCCGTTCACGGTAAACCGCCAATTAATAAGATGGTGTAATTTCGAAGAACGACAGACATTTGATTTCCAGTCTACAGCGAGCGGTGTCTTAAAATCGACTAGTGTCTCTTTCTTATCTCCCCATCCCTGCGAGAGAATATACAATAGTATTGAAATTGTAGTTGTGGCGTTACTTATGGCATGGAAAAGTGCATTGTTCGATTCCCTCATACATGTCGAAACTCTCAGCGAACCTTGCGTCGGATCGACCTGTTCACAAGGTTTGGCCCAGTCACAACAACATTAAACGACTTCATCCTGCTGCGTTATGACTAAAATGTAAAAAAAGGTATTGAACCTCGAACAAAATGCGTTTTTAACGACTATCTATTTCTCAGTAGACATTGCCTTTTATATAACGAGTGAAAGACACTTTCAGATTTTAAAAGAAGAAAGTAAATGACAATGTATGCAATTTAATTTTTCTTTTTTCAAAATGGTTATTTCTTTTAACAAGACATCGCTCATTTTAAGACAATTGTTTCTTGAGCTGTCTGCTACCTTATATCAACGTGATTCTTGGAACAGTGAAGGGTTAAGCAAATCCAATCTAGCCGGATTTCGAATCCGGCTGGATTGGATTTGCTTAACCCTTTCACCGTTCCCAGAATCGCATCCAGGTGCATAGCTTCTAGCACGCAGGGTACGAACCTGCGCACACTTTGTCCAGAGAAAAGGAAACCCTACGATCAACAGTGAGCGTCTCGTATAAATTTCATGGTTTTCCCATTGAAGTTTTGTCTTTCCTCGCTCGAAGATTACGCCTGATGAAGCATAAAAAATACCATTTCCTCGGAACAACATGGCCTCAGAATCCAGCCAGTCCTGTCTACATTTATGAGATGGCTTACCTGGCAACACTATATCATAAGCTGACTACACGTAGAATGTAAACCTTAAAATAGTCTTTATGAGCAAATAATCTTGCATCTAAGTAGGTTTAAGTGAGGTGTGTTACAAAAGAGTTTGAGGGTGCTAGCTATGATTTTCCTTCAATGTGAAGTCCTTCCGCTTTTAGCACCGATGCGTCCAAACATCATTTACTACTACACATACGACTAAGAAAAATCGTCGCAGCTTTTATGGAAAGTTCTTATCTATTCTTCAAGATAACTGTAAATTGAATTCCTATCGTTTGGCCTTTAAAAAGAACTGACTGTGTCATCTATATTGGTATAGGTAGTCAGATGGGCCCGATGGTCTTGTGGTAAGACCTCATGAGAGATAGTCTCCCGACTGACTTACCGAACACCAACGGTTCTACCCGCCTTGGCCAGCCCTTATGGACAGTTGCGTGTTCGGTCCCCCTCCATCGTTTATAGTCTGATACCGCAGCATAACTAAAATAATGTTGACGCGATGTAAAACCTCTAAAGTCTCTATAGATCTATTGCACTTACATTTACGAGGAAATCGATCGTACTAGCCATTGTGAGATAGGCCCCAGGCCCCCTTAGGTGAAATGGTATTGGCCTTACCCAGAGCGTCATGGGTGAAATTCATTACTACCGTTTTTTTTTTCTTTTTTTTTTTTTTTACTATTGCATCGCAGGGAATCAAGCCTCCAATCACCCACTCACACGTCGTACACTATGCACGATGTTCACTGTGCAACTGATAAGAAAAACAGCGAGGCAAGCATGTAAAAGAGTTGTGTCCAAAATATTTCTCAGTCAAATCACCACCAATGGCCAAACTACATCGTCTCGACAAACCGATCTGAACTGCAGCAAATAACTGCATTAGGATAGTCAACAACACCAACTTGTTTGGATCCTTAGTAGCCTATAGAAGGTATTTCATTACAAAATACCAGCCTGTTTCAGCCATACCAAGAATATTAAGTGGAACTACTTTGTGTTCCTCGATGTTCGATCCGGAAGTGATTGAGTAGGAACGGCATCATTTTCCAAACTTTTCTTTTCTTTTTTTTTATATTCCAAACTTAGTAACAGCAAAGGTGCCATAGCTTCGTTATTGTCAGATTTAAACTTTTGAATTCGACAAGAGCCTTTTTTTGTCTACTTGACGTTTCGCCAACGGGCTATCTATCCATGCCGAAGTTGTGTTGACCTCTCTAGGCGTCCTTGACTGCGGAAGCTTTATCGTTTTTGTCAAACTAAAATATCTTATCGCCTTCATGAAAATCAAAGAGATAAGATCGTTTAGTTTGACAGAAGTTGTAAAGATAATGAAATACTTAACTGGTGTGTTAAATCCAATACATTCGTGAAACAAAATGATTCAAATATTTGCCATTATCTGTACTTTTATTGGACTCTTTAACGGTAAGACTTTCTGGTTGTTTGTCAAAATAGTGTATGATTGGTACATTGTGTAACTGACATTGGAGGATGCTCCTTTTTGTGTTTTGTTATGAGCTGGTTTTGCTAAAACTCTTCCCTCCACTTCAAACATTTTGGCAAAGGTGACGTATGAAACGAAATAGAACGAGCCTAAAATCTCCAATGATTTTTTCACTGCTGATAAACAGTCGCTGGAATCAGTGTGAAAAGAGGACTATCTACTCATCATGAACAATGTATCCCATGGTAAGTATATCATCAAAAGTTCGTGATCTGCAAATGCATCTAGAAGTGTTGATAAAGTGACATACGTTCTATTGACGACCTAATGCATTGACAAGTTTCTTATATGTGTTTACTTTCTATGCCAAAGAGGCATATGATAATTCTCTTGGCATTATAACGAATCTTTATTTCCAGTGTCATACTTGTATTTTACTAATCCCATTGTAAATCGTCGTCTTTCGCTTTGGTTGCCCAGTTTGTACGTCTCTATTTTGATTGGGTGTTTAAACTTACATATTACACTCATATATATATATTATAATATTTAACTTTTGGATACCATGGCAATCGAATGCTTTCATTTCGGACAGTTTGGATGATAACGCATGATGCTTTCTGTTTTCCTTGCAGGTAGTAGTGGACAGTTTATACCATCCAATAATTATTGTTACCCGGGTTTCACGAGGCATGGTTCCACGTGCTACCGATACATCAACATGGAAGCGAGTTGGGCCGAGGCTTGGGTATGCATAACATTAGAAGCTAACATAACACGGCTTCAAAAGCCGCTAGAGTATGACGTTTACCTTTAAGATGACGTACGGTTTTATTTACTTGTTTCTTGCAAAAGTTTTAGATTCAAATTATTTCTGTGAACTAATAATTCTTTGGACCAATGCTAAGTTTGTGACAGTTGAAATTTGCACTTTTCTCAGTTGAAGGTTTCCTTTTGTCGTTTACGGGTTAAACAGGAACCAGAGTAATTACCACTTTTCTCTAGAAATTATGTATAGTTTGACTAATGGCTGAATACCATTTCCCCATAACATACCGTTTGGTGACCATATAGACAGACAATCGATAAAAACTGTAATCTATCGGAAATAGTGAAAAATACAAAGATTTTGTTTAAGGCATGCTGATCTACAGACAACATCCATTTGATGAAAGCTTTATCCTGACAAAAATAGTGAAAAGAAGCAACACATTTTTTTCAGACATACTGTTCCACGATGGGCGCTCATTTGGTGACTATCCACACGATCGATGAAAACTTCATCCTAACCGAAATAGTGAAAGACTACACACAAGGAAAAAACGGTACACATTTAACCATTTCACTTTACGGAAATGCTTGTCTGGTCCAAGTGGAAGGCTTCAATAGAGCCATCTGTAAAGCATTCATATAAGGTATATCTACGCTATGTGCGTTGCTCACATACGTGTAGTGTTTCGAGGCGGGATTTTAGACCGGATGTTTCAGGTTCGGCCAATTATTTCACTGTGCAGTGTCCTTGTGATAGGCTCACCATTGAAGCATCGTTATAGTTGGTATCACGATATCGTATATACATAAAAACACATTGAATGCTAACCTCATTACTTTTTCGGCGAAATAAAACGTATGTGGGCATTGCAGATACATGCAAATGAACCAAGATTAAAATCCACTTATCGATAGATATTGAAAGATACGTTTTAGCCCAAGACGCGTATATATACAAAAAAGCAAAGAAAAAGAATGAACACAATTCAGGAAAGAAAAAGGAAAACATGAAGAAAATGTGCTCCCTAACTGCTTGAATACATTACGGCATAGTCAGGCCAACGAAACAAAAAGAGGAAAAAATGGAAAATAGAATTCCATCCAAAGAAATGCTCTGTTCTCTCAGTAACGAAGAAAAAACAAATTCTTGAATTCCCATACAAACTACATGGACAAATCCTTTCCTGCGAAGAATCCATTAAATACCTTCGTTGCACGATCGTAGATAACCTGGATTGGGGTGAGCATATCAATAACTGTTATTGACATATCAAATGAAGCAAGTAAGACACTAGGTTTTCTAAACAGGAATCTACATATACCACCAAAAACATCAAAGAAAAGGCATATCTCACACTAGTCAGATCACAATTAGAATACGCAAGTATAATTTGGGACCCATATAAAAAGATACATATAGACAAGCTGGACAAAATACAAAGAAGGGGCACTCGATACGTCATGGGAAAATATCGTTACAGATCAAGCGTAGGAGATATGCTTAATGAACTCCAATGGCAAGAACTAACAACAATAAGAAAAGAAGCTAGACTATCCATGCTATATAAAATAACCAATAACCTGGTTGAAATTAGCCCAGAAAAATACTTAAGTAAAACAACAAGAACCACCAGATACACAAAAACTCACAGTTACACAGTGCATCTATCCCGTACTGACTCCAGGAAATGGTCATTTTTCAGTCGCACAATTAAAGATTGGAACTCCCTAACACCACAAATAGCAGAGGTTCCGTCAATTGAGAGTTTCCGGGCTCAAGTGGCGAGGCAAATCTGACACCCAATCTCAAAATTTTAAGAGGGAGGGGGTGGGGACATGCGCACAAAAACTGGTAGAATATTGGACAGGACGAAGGTGGCCAGTATAAGGAAGAAGAAGTAGAAGAAGAAGAGAGGAATTAGAACAATCATACATTATATACATCATAATATTGACCTTACATCTATGCACGTCCGCCAAACTACCAATTCTTCAAGCTGTCCATCGGCTGTCTGTTTGCTTTATATGTGTCTGTTTTTACATAAGGAAGTTTGTATTCAACATTTACACACGCTTATTACAATATATTGTGTTAAATTGCCGTTTTTGCTTTCTTTTACATGATTGCAGTTGTTTTTCAGCCTTAGAGCCTTTGTTACAGGTACCAATTCTTTTAGTTTTTTGGCATCAAGTTCAAAGCGTTCCACATAAAATGCGCATACATATCCTATGCACCTATGGTGGCTAAATTGCTCATAATCGGATAAATTGAAGGCAGAACATGTGATTTGGTAGTAGTTCGAATGAAGCTTAGCTCGCGAAGCTTCAAATGATTGCAAATATGTACTAGGACACATTTACCAACACTGTTAGAGGGCATATACCTGAAATTATACAGCACCACAACACACATGCCTTTACTAATTCAACATTTCATTCAGACTCTATGATAGAGAGAACATGGACCGCGGGAACCAACCTCCAAGGCCCACTACAATGGCAGAATACCCGGGCACCAGTCACCTATACGTCGTGGGCGAGCGGGGAACCATATCTCTCGTCCCCGGATGTTGTTTACTGCGTGATGAAGTTCCGTAACTCCTGGTACGCAGACGACTGTAATCACGCTAGACGCTTTATATGCGAGGCTGAGTGAGTATTTGGTGTTATTCTGGCATCTTTTGGCCCTTCTTTAGTGTAAACAAAAACAGCCATTTTAGCCCCTTCACAGTACATGGCATGACAATTTCTAGAGGTAATTCTTACTCCGTACACAATCAATTTATCACGAAGAAATAGGGCGATCAACAGCTACATTTGTTTATTTTTCTTTTGGCCAACTCTTCTTACAACCCTCTAGAATCGCATGCAAAAGTGTTCGGATCGGTGATCATTATCGCTTGACCTTCTGCGACAAGTAGTCCTGAAGAAAAGCACAATACTAAATATTTAAAATCATGTTTTACACCCACAAAAGACTAGAATCTGTCTAAAGGGTCCCCTCATTTATCCCAAACGCATGTAATTGGCACACAGAGTAATATTCAAAATGTTCATGCACTATTTTTTTGTTTGTTCTAAAACGACCTATGTAAGCAATTCCTTACAGGGATGACACCAAAATCTAACCATGATGGTGTGCCATGTTCACGTAAGCTTTTTGTCGCTAGTGACACGTGCGTCTTATTCATACACACTTCGTTTAATAAAAAATTCTATAATAGAGAAATAAACTTGTAGAAATAGCTTTGAAATATTATAAATAGGATATTCTATGGACCATCTGTGAAGTCAATCGGAACTACTCGGGTATTTCCGTGAGCTGTGAAATACACCTCGGATATAAGTGTAGGGTTACAATTTTTCGGGTAAATCGGCATCCGCCAATTAACACATTTTCTAAGCGTGCGCGTTAAGTAGTTCAATGTGTATGGAAGTGTTGGACATCCTGTTAAATCATTTTTTATCAGTAACTCATACCAAATGGCGAAACTGTTGTTGTGACATGTATAGTTGTTTCCTCAATCAAATTTAACGACTTTTAAGATTTCACATTTAATATCTATTTTTAAACACGAAAGTGAAGTGACGTCATTCCGCTGGGAACCAATATGGCGTCATCCCTATTATTTCAGAGGTGTTTTCATTTGATAAACCCGATGTGTTCAGATTGCTGTGAAGTTTGTGAAAACTTGTACTCGTTTGGTAGACGCTTAGACACTTTTCGCTCAAATTACTCGTTTCTTTCGCGCAAACCAAAGTACACCTGTGCATACAATATCACGCTCTTCACACATGTACGATGAAACGTCCTACTAGTATTTATACCCATAAAGCAGCCTTTTGCAACGCCCTCTTTACCATTACAGAATTGACGGACTTGCTGCGCCTTCCATGGACGGACAAAAGTCATCATCGAAACCCAACGTTCCTATTGGATGAACATGGACATATTGAACATGTCTAAATGTCTCTAAATATAATAAGATGATCGTTTAATTACTGTGCTTTATTCTTTTCTAATTCAATTACAGTCAAACTAATGTTCAGAGGCCAGACTATGGAACTGAGAAAATTGGCTGTTTAAGACGATTTTTCTGATTAACACAAGTTGATTTACACTATAAATCCAACAATGGGACTTTCTTTAGGGGTTGTTTAAAGCAGGTTGACTGCTTAAAAGGATGGTTGCTTAACACAAGTTGGACTGTATTTCTATCACCGAATATGAGACTTTAAGGTTATTAACACTTTGGATTACCCTGCCTCCTGGATCCAAAACCAATACTCGCGGCGAATGTGGATTAATGAAAGGTACGAAAGTTGACCCCGCCACTAACGTGTTACGTACCAGCAACTAGTATGTCCAGAGGCCGAGTTTTTTTTCTAGGTCATTGTGTGTTTGATTGGTCCATTTAAGGAGCACTTTGATGAAAAAAATACGTGAAAAAAAACCCCACATTATCATACTGTATGAAAACGCAAGGTGATTCATATAAAATTGTGAAACTGTTTTTATTCTCTTATTTCCATGAAGGAATATTTTCAGTGCTCATAAATAAGTATTAACAGTCAGTAAAATATATATAATCATTTTTTTTATATTTGTCGGGTTGGATTTGGTTTAAACATAATATATTTCCAATCAAGTATATACTATACACCATTCAGTATATAACATGAACATGATTTTTTTGGGGAAAGTGTATGTCCACAAACTACGGGAATGTACTATGAAACGGTCATCCCCCTTTGTAATTGCAAAATAGAATTGTTGTCAGCATTGCATGAGCTGCCCTCCCTCCCTCCCTCTTTCCCTCCTTTTTCCCTCCCTCTTTCCCTCCCTCTTTCCCTCCCTCCCTCCCTCCCTCCTCCTCCCTCCTCCCTCCCTCCCTCCCTCCCTCCCTCCTCCCTCCCTCCCTCCCTCCCTCCCTCCCTCCCTCCTCCTCCCTCCTCCCTCCCTCCCTCCTCCCTCCCTCCTCCCTCCCTCCCTCCTCCTCCCTCCTCCTCCCTCCCTCCTCCTCCTCCTCCTCCTCCTCCTCCCTCCCTCCTCCCTCCCTCCTCCTCCCTCCCTCCCTCCCTCCTCCTCCTCCTCCTCCCTCCTCCTCCTCCTCCTCCCTCCTCCTCCTCCTCCCTCCCTCCCTCCCTCCCTCCTCCCTCCTCCTCCTCCCTCCTCCTCCTCCTCCTCCTCCTCCTCCCTCCTCCCTCCCTCCTCCTCCTCCTCCTCCCTCCTCCTCCTCCTCCCTCCTCCTCCTCCCTCCTCCCTCCTCCCTCCTCCTCCCTCCTCCCTCCCTCCCTCCCTCCCTATATATATATATATCGTCAATTTGTGCAATAAGACCCCTGCTATTTCAGGTCCAATTAAAGTCAGTGTGTATGAGAGGTTTTCGGGTTGAAACCATTAATTTCAGCGATGTATACGTACTGAAAGCTCTATAAACGGATAAGATCTTTAAATGCACTTTAAGCTGTCGTGTTTCAGGGCTATCCTTGCAGAAACTTTTACGTCCAGACATTGATAAAAGCTACTCTGCTAAAGGACTGCTTTGATATATCTGAACGAGCACATGAACCTTTGTCTTGAGTTGCCCCCTTTTTAGTTTTATTTCTCATCTTTATTAATAAACGTAATTGTTTATACATACATTGTAATGGATAATGAGCATTGCCATGCTCAAGTCCAATTTCGAAGATAAAATTTATGTTCTGTTATGTTATATTATTAGTCGGTATACAGGTGTTTGTACGACGAGAAACTGTATAGTTTAAGTCAATGAAAATGGTCTTGATCTTGATCTTGAAAACATGATTTATAAGCATTCACAACACACAAAACCTTGTAAACTGTAAATGTAAATATATCATGTAGCGTATTATGTTGTCAGACTTACGAACTATATTTCCATACGAATACATCTTTACTGTATTTTGCTCTATAACGCTGCTTATACATAATTCACAATAGTTCCTAATTCTGCAAGCTTCACAGACTGAATTTGCCTTAACTCATTACCAATAATAACGACATTTGACTAGTTTGCAGCAGACGACTCTGGAAGACATTATAGGAAAAGGAGCAATTGCTCTTAACGAGCAATTTCTTTCTTTCCAACAATGTTT
Source organism: Cerastoderma edule (assembly GCA_947846245.1). Lineage (NCBI taxonomy): Eukaryota > Metazoa > Mollusca > Bivalvia > Cardiida > Cardiidae > Cerastoderma > Cerastoderma edule. Next base: position 13,715,701 of record OX401420.1, read on the forward strand.
TCTGCCCTATCAGAAGATTATTTTTCAATTGCGTCACAATTTAAAATGTCGTCTGCAAACTATTTCAATTTGGGACAGTCGAAAGTTTGGTAAAGTGTTAAATCGAATTTGACCCAAAAGGATGAAACAATATTAGTCCATCTTCTTTAAGCGACCATAGTAAAAGGAGACTTGTGTCCTGAATTAAGATGACCGCAGACGAAATAACATTTCACACACTGTAAAAAGAAGTGGTCACCTTAAGAATGGATATTGGTGATTCTTTTATGGCAATTTAAGGCGGTTTACCCGTCTTTATCCGACGTCTTTTGAGAATATGTCGGAATAACATCAATTTTTCTTTGCACATCATTCTTCACCACGCCATATACCTGTCGTTTCATTTATGTTGATAAATACGCAGGGTTTAAGCAACTAAAGGAAACAGATATTTAAAACGACCATTTGCACATTTAGTGCTGAACCCCCACCCCCTTTTTTTTAACGTTTGTTTATCACCGAACAAAATTTGTTGGATGGTCCCTTTAACCCTTTCCCAAACAATAACGACATTTTACCACTTTGTTGCAGACGACTTTAGAAAACATTATGTGGAAAGGAGAAATTGCTCGTAACGAGCAATTTTTTTTTCACACAATGTTTTCTGTCCTATCAGAAGATTATTTCCCAATCACATCACACTTTGAAAAGTCGTTTGCTAACCCTTTTAATCTGGGACAGGCGAAAATTTGCTGTTCGGGAAAGGGTTAAATCACATGTTTATCACGCGTTTGTCACACAAAACTACAGTGCCCATTTTGTGTTATAGAATTGTGGCAAATCGTGTTTTTCAACCAAATTCTATGAGGTGTCAACGATATATAGGGTATTTAAAATTACGTCGTTTTTTACCAAATATGAGAAGGTAATAAGAATTGCGATGGAAACGTATTACAACCGCTAACGTATCCAATTTCCTTTTTAGCCGGTATCATATGATTTATCATTATTAGGTTCTTTATTATTTTCAACCCAGCATTCCAGTGCGAAAGATGGAACGCTGACGCCGTTATTATCGCAGGGTTCCTCCAAGCTGTAAGCCTTGTAGTGCAGAATGCGACTTCGTGCTTATGCAAACAGGTTAGATTCAGGCCAGCCGCCAAGTAAATTTGCGGCTGGCCTGTCACCTTACTTGTTTGCTACTCCAACAGTTTGGATCGTACGAGTCTCCGATTCCTCGGAGTAATTGGAGATAGTAGAACCATAGGACAATCAGCATTTTGTCAGTTGTCCGGGAGGCTAATTTATATCTCTCATGATTATATTTAGTCTACCGCTACCGTTATTCGAAGTGTTGATAAGTTTGTAAATTATATTAACAGGATATATCTGATAGGGAAGAAAACATTGTGGGAAAAGGAGAAATTGCTCGTTTAGAGCAATTGCTCCTTTTCCCATAATGTTTCACATAAGCTCTCGTCCGAATAAAGTGCAAATTGCGGATTCGAGCCCAACCGACACCATGCGTTTCGTGGGAGTCGCCTTCGACAAGTATCTTAAGAGCCATAGCCCAGTACAGGTGGATCCAGGAAAGCCTTTATCCTGTACCGAAATGGTAAGCGGTAATCGGTGTATTGTACAGCTTGTTTGGAGTCTGGTTTTCAAATATCTTTTTGACGCCGCATGGTTAAACCTTTTTTGCATTGTGATTTGTTACTGCGTATATAATACCACATTGAATGAGCAACCAATAGTGTTTAGTTATAGACGAATCCGAGGCATATTCCAGTATTTATTTTGTCATAAATAAAAGAATTGAAAAAAAAAATTGTTGACGGAGATATATTTATCTTGTTATTTAACATCTATATAGGTTTTGCATCGAAATGAATTGAGAAGGCGTCAATATATATCAGTACGATAATCTTTATGCGGTAAATCTAAAAATCGTTGCAATGCTTTTGTATTACTGTTTAGCGTTTGGCACAGGATAAAGGCCTAAGTCTGTGACGTATCAAATCCCCGTATACAGGCTCTGGATACACAATTAAGAACTCATTTTGGATCCAATTGCTATTCTTTAGTATGTATTAGACAACATTATACCCGCTGTACACTTTAAAGAATTGTTTTTTAACCTTTCAAATTTCCTGACATCTGAAATCCGTCACCGTGGCCTAGTGACTAGTCCGACTCGGGACGGAGATGTCGAAGGTTCGAGCCCCACGGAAAGCGTTTGTCTGGAGAATGTTTCTCGAGGGACTTGTTTCGAAATAGCCGGTTCGTGAGCCGCGAGCTACTTAAATTCAATGGTCACGGACTTATATCCGCTTGGTGCATGGAATAGTGATAGAAGTTTGGAGGTACTTGGTATAATCAGTGAAAAGTGTCTCATAAGCCACACTGTCTGGCCCTTTCAATAGGGATGACACTGTTATAAACAGAACCTTCTGTGAAAAAGCAGCTTCAAACATTATCGTGCTAACATGAACCGTAAGAATACATCAACAAGGCAATTTTGTGTGATCAAGAGGGGTAATTTACATATTTTAATATTTACTAACGCCCATACCTCGGCAGTTTCGAGATGTTCTGCAGGCATGAACGAGCACGATTGCAAGTTTGCAAAATTTCATAAAAAGATAGGACGCACATGTATGTATAAGATCAAAATCGTCACCCATATTTTCAGTCGAGGTTCCCACGTAAATATAGATTTTATTGCTATTTATCTTCTTCTTCTCCACCCTTCATGGAAAACTTGTATTTGCTTTGGTTAAAGAATAAATTGGAACGTGAATCATGAAAGTATTTATTGTTTCAAAGGCATTCTCCAAGCCTCTTTTCCAAATTTGTCTGATTTTGAATTTATATTTACAAAATGAATAATCAATGATTTCTGTTATCAAGTCTGTAGTCATAACCTCTCCTTAAGTATCCATTTTTACATTGAAATTGAAATTACAGTGTACATGATTGGATGCAAATACAAATTTCAATACATAAAACGTTCTTATGAAATAAAACTTGATTTTATAACGGCATTAATTTTCTTTGTTCTGTTAAATCTCTGACTTTGTTATTCTGACTTTTATGACTTTTCTCCACCAGGAGTGGAATTTACCTTACCTTACCTTTACCAAACGCCAAACTTTCGACTGGCCCAAATTGAGAGAGTTTGCAGACTAAATTTCAAAATGTGATGGAATTGAAAAATAACTATCTGACAGGACAGAAAAGATTGTAGTAAAAGGAGAAATTGCTCGTTTTCCCACAAAGTTTTTCAGAGTCGTCTGCAACAAAATGGTCAAATGTCGCCATTGTTTGTTAATGGATTAAATGGGTTTTAACTACAGTTACATCAACATGTCAGGGTTTGGTTTTGTAAAACAGTTTTATACAAAACATCTGCGTCAGTTCAAATCAACGTTCCTTCTGGCAGTGTCAAGTAAGCAATGCTTACGCTCTTATGTCCGAACACGATGGCCGCCGCGCCCTGATACTTTGGCTTTTTCTCACCTGTTTTTGCAAAATGAAAGCCACATTGTGTAGCCCGTATGAGTTGACCATCAACTTTCCGGTTCTGGTGGTATATGACAACCCATGCTTTATAACTGCGTGACGTCTTACACTCGGCCGAGACATCGCAGTCGACGGGCGCGCATTTCCAAAACAGTCAGTCTTCGACTTTTGAATATTCCAACGTACCTCACAGCGACACCTCAACGAACCCAACCTTATAATCGACTCTCCACCCCATGCTAATGAAAATGTTTCTATTATACGGCAATGTTTTGCTTATCTCACCATCTGACCAAGGCAACGGTATGACGAAATGATGAAAAGGCCCAAAAAGAGCATTTTTCTCCGTGTCTGTTGGCAATGACTTCTACTCCTTTTCACAAATTAAGATATCATCTTTTGTAATTCATTACTACCATTATCATCACCACCACCCAAAGTTGCGTTCAAATTGGACGTCTTAAAATCCTTCACTTCACAAAAACATTGTAACGCAGCTGTTGCATAAAAGGTTTCTTGTACGATTTCGAACAAAAAAAGTAAAAGAAAATGAAAATAGTCTTTATGAGCAACTTATCATTCGCTTACAATGTTTTCGAGAGACGTTATAAAGTAAGAAGTATCATGTTGTTGGTTTCAATTTTGTCCACTCACAAATACACATATGGGGAACGTGTTAGGCGAAAGGATGAAAGCCAAACTGTATAAAAAAAGATATATCTACATATGAATTAAATCTAATTTACCCGGGATTGACGTGATGCAAACAAAACTCGAATTCTTTAGCTCGATAAGTGCATTACCCCTAAAAGGACTCTCACAGATGCAGTCCTGTGAATAGCATTCGCGAAGAGATGTATTAAACTACCCTTATCAATAAACGAATGCGCATTCTAAATGTTCATACTCAACTACGTGTACTTATTCACCATACGCTGTATATCAACCCAAAAGCGTTA